>JAQGBX010006515.1:0-12386 GCA_034698745.1 Megaphyllum sjaelandicum
ATTCGTTTACAAAAGCGGAAGGGTGTGGCTTCAGCTTAGTTATCACACCGCACACAGATGGCTATGCGCTTTTTTTGCGCGCAAAATTAACATTGAGTGTCCCTACTTATATTTTCGTATACTGTGCCCATACCACTTCAGCCATTTCTCGTAAAGGCGCTTCATCTTAAAGACGCTTCATGGAAAAACCTTCACAAACATACAAACATACATCTCTAGTTATATATATAGATTTGAATCGATCAATGAAACACCGTGTAGTTTTTCCTTATATTTTTTAAATTGGTCGATTTTCCTTCAGATTTCGGTATATAATGGCGCAAACGGCTCGATAATTAAGGCTTCGGGAGAAAAACTAATGAAGTAGGCCATTATTTTTCGCTTTTCAGTCTCTCGTTATTTTTAGGAGTAAATAAATTGCCTAAGAGTGAAGTGAAAATGTAAGTAGGAAAAGAGAGAGTCGATTATACATATTATTTTAGTTTGGAGATGTTTCCTCTCTTTCGATGAATTTTCTGCCAGATTTTTACATTTCGCTAAACAACAGCTGCGTCAAAATTGGCCAGATTTCGTTGTACATAATTAGCGCTGCTATGCGATTGGCCAACTCTTTAAATACACATAATTAACCTCCTATTTCCTCCTCCGAAAGAGTGCCTCATCATTAAATGAGGGCCTATACGAATAAACCTTGATTTCAAATTAAACGAAAATTCGTCATTAATTAACTGGTACCAGTATATATATATCGAGTCATGAACAACAAGAGCCTCTAATTCGTCTTGAAAATGATGTTTCAGCTAATTGGACGAGTTAATGATTTGTAATTTGTGTATAGTTGAACAACCCACTGCTAACGAGTTTCCGATGAGCTTAATTATTATGGGTATTTTAAAGTAATAATACTATACTGTTTAATAAAATATTACATTTTTTGATAAAAAATAATCTTAAAAAGCTTTTTTTAAAAAAAACGTAATTATGATTGTAATGTGTTGAAATCGATTTTAAAATACAGTGAAACCTGTTTAAAGTGACCACCAAAAAAAGTGAAATGTTGGTCACTGTACACATGGGTCACTATACAAAGAATACGTGAATTACATTAAAATAATGAACATGTTCACTGTATTTATACATGTAGACTGTAATAAATTTAGTAAGAAAACCACAAAAACTAAAAAAGTACGGAATCATTATGTCCAATTGGGTTAAAGAAAGATGTAATGTGACTCATCTGGTCTCTGGTCACTTTATTAGGTACATTGCCAATATAAAAACAAACTCTGGT
This sequence comes from Megaphyllum sjaelandicum, assembly GCA_034698745.1. Taxonomy (NCBI): domain Eukaryota; kingdom Metazoa; phylum Arthropoda; class Diplopoda; order Julida; family Julidae; genus Megaphyllum; species Megaphyllum sjaelandicum. The sequence goes on from JAQGBX010006515.1 coordinate 1,292, forward strand.
CACACTACACAATAGACAGGTTGTAATTAGTCACTATACAGAGAATTTTTATGCAGGAAATGTATACATGAAAAAACAATTCACTAAAAAGTGGTCAACATAAAGAGGTCGTCACTATTCAAAGGTGGTCACTTTTCCAGGTTTCATTGTATTCCAATTTTGTATAAAAACAGGTAACTTTTGATTGAAGTTATCTTTAATACAGTAAACCCTAGAAAAGTGGCCAACTTTTAATAGTGACCACTTTTTAATGTATAGTTATTTTCTAGAGTACATTTCCTTCATATAAATTGTCCGTATAGTGACCAGTAACCACCTGTCTACTACGTGCATTACAGTCTACGTGTATAAGTGCAGTGTACAAGTTCATTATTTTAATTTAATTCAGCTATTCTTTTTATAGTGCCACCTGTGTACAGTGACCAACATAGCATTTTTTTTGTTGGTCACTCTTGACAGGTTTTACTGTATATAAAAAATGCATTTCCACCAGATACAACAACAAAAATACATGTTTAATAGGTTGAATTTTCATGACGTTTTCAAAATAAATCATTATTCCCTGACTTTTTCCGGTCCAGGAAAACCCTGATAAGTAAAATGGTTGGCACCAACTATTTCCTCAAACTCTCCAGCACTAGTCTGAAATATTTATTGACCAACTGCTGTTCTCAACAATGACAAAAATTGATCTTGTTGCCATGACGTTAATGTTTCATTAGTTTCTTTATTTTTATATTAACATAATTCAATTTCCAATATCGAGGACAAGTTGACATATTCATGCATTTGGAGAATTTGCAATGACAAATGTGAGAAATATACCTTGTGTTTATAATTTTATTTTTGAAATGCCATAATTATACGTTATCAATCTGTCATAGAAAATATAAAGTCAGCAGAAATGATAAATGTAGAAATAAATTTCATATAATTAAACGACGTTATTAAGAACATCAATTGTATAGAAATGGCCTTATTTGTAACGATACAGTAAAACTCATTAAGAAGAACTCGCTTAATACGAATTTCTGACATTACAAACTCATGTACAGTCCCAATCCTCGAGTAGGGACGAATATCGCTAATTTGTTGGTTTATGACGAATTTCGAATTCGTATATTACGAGATTTAAGCTAAAACGAATGTATTCAAAGTATATTTAAATGTATATTTGCAATGTAATGCACAATTTTGCGAAATCGACACAGTACAAAATTCAAAATTTTTGAAAATTTACTAAAGACATGTTCACAATTTTTAAAAAATTTAAATTTTTCATACACTAGTACGAAGAAAGTTAGAAAAATTAAAAAAATTTGTATTCGAAAGATGTACAACATTTTTAAATTTTTAACTTTAAATGTTTAATAATTTTGCGAATTTGACCTCTGTTTTTAAAATTGTGCAAAACTAACGCGTTTAGTAGCCTTCTTCGATTAATCCAAATTATTTGTTTTCATTTTCAGTTCTGTTTTATTAAATTTACTTTATACGGTAAAACCTGGAAAAGTAACCACCTTTGAATGGTGACCACCTGTTTATGTTGACCACTTTTTAGTGCATTTTTTTTAGTGTACATTTTCCTTCATAAAAATTCTTTGTATAGTGAGCTGTGCCCACTTGTCTATTATGTACAGTGCCCAGTGTGTGTTGTCTTTTTTGTAGTTTTTAAATTGCCAGTGTACCTTAAAAAGTGACCAGATAACGGATGAGTCACGTTACATCTCGCTGTAACACTTGGACATGATGATTCTGTACTTTTTCGGTTTTGTGGTTTTTTTACTACGTGTATGAAGTCTACATGTATAAGTGCAGTGTACATGTTCATTGTTTTAATTTAGGCATTCTTTGTATAGTGACCACCTGTGTACAGTGACCAACATAGCATTTTTTGGTGGTCACTCTTAACAGGTTTTACTGTAGCTAGGTAATGGACGGTCAAGTCCCCCTTGCCGAATTCCTCCTCAATGCTTGGTTTTTTTTTTCTTAATTTTTGGAATGTTGTCTTAAACGCTGCAAGGGATCAACTCTAGATAAGACCGCAATAACGTGCTCTCGCAAATTAATTAGCACTTTTGGCTGGCCAATTATTTCCTAGTGGAATTCCACTGCACGCACGCCACTCATGGCTAAATGGCAGCTATAAATACACCGAGAAAACACCAGAGTTTGCCAAGATATGCGCAGGGGACGTGGGAGTGTGTTTATGACATCACCGTATGAACGGTGCGATATCACTTATGAAGTTTTTCAGCAACTTTCATGAAGCAGAAAACAAAATTCCATCCGAAATTAGAACTTCAGACTCCAGTTATGGCAGTTTGAGAGGTTAGACACAACGCGACTGTTGCATCGCACTGCCTTGCCTTGTCATGTGCCCCTGCCACATGGTACTATGTACTGACTGCAGGGTAATGAATAGAATAGAATAGACGTTTTTGTAATTAATCTAGGCCCAAGCATGCACTTCCGGTAAATATTTGCCATTTAGAGTACTGCGGTGCAAGGAGCCTCAATCCATATTGCCTCTTGATTTCCCAGATCCGATATCTTCGACCTTATTTCGGAAATTGGCATGTTATGTTTACAAAACAAAGGTGTAGTTTCCTTAGCCTCCATAGATGGCACTGTAATGCAATGATCTGTAGTCACCAGATACTACACGGTTGACTACAACTGCTAGCCTTTTTTGGGAGTTTTGGTAGATTCGGTTGTTTGTATGGGGATGTTTTTAACAAAAATGTCGAGGTTTTGACGACCGTGGTGTCTCTGGAGTGGCTGTTAAAAATTTTAAATTATCCAGAAATTTATAGATTGTGGTCCATAATCCATGAAATTTTTTTTACCACGATTGTCGTAAAATGAAATATTTTTGATGGTTTTTTAATTTTCTGTGAGCTAAGGAAGGGAAATAACTAGGAATTCAGGGATTCTCCAGACCTGGAAAGTCAAGGAACTTGAAAATGTCTGGAAAAGTCAGGGAATAATGACTTATTTTGAAAAAGTCAGGGAAATTCAGCGTGGTTAGCTCGGGGCCCATTTGCACAATCTTGAAAAGTATCCCGGTACAAATGTGCAACTTTTTTATACCAATTTTAGAGGATAAAAATATAAATTTTCTACATTTTCTGAATGCAAGTTTATCATTTTCAACAAAAAAAAAATCGAGCTTATTTTGTAAAATTTGTTTCTAGTAAATTTTGCAAAATATTGAATATTGTCCTTTCGATTTTTCAAATATGTGGATGACAATGTAAAATTTGACATTGTAATTGGTCAGGGAAATTTGTTTAAAAAGCTGGGAAAGTCAGGGAAATTGATAAAAGGAAATGTCTGGGGTAACCGTGGAATTGTTCTTTTGGATATGTCAGTACTAGATGTTACATGCGTTACTTTTAAATTCATTTAAATCTCCAGTTTTACCCGTTGTATCAGAATTTCAAAAAGCGCTATCTAGTGATCGAAGAAAATAAAAGATGAAGAACAATCACCCCTCAAGAATAACAACTTATATTGCCCTAAATTGCATTTTTATTTGTAAGCTTTTTAAAAAATTCGTTTGTAATTACCCTGTACCTCAGAATCACTAAGTAGCATTTACCTAGGACATATTTTAGTGGTGTTTTATGGTTAAAAGTTAACGTGCTTGTTCGAAAAAAGGTCTTGCTTAGTCTGGCAGCTAAATTCGGCCCACAGGTGCCAATAAAACAATTTGCTGGCATTATTTAATGGTAGAACTGGTTTCGCAGAGAAAATTGAGGAAATCTTATGTTTCAGGTCAGGAAACATTGAGGAAATCTCATGTTATTTGTGACGTTAAATAGGAAAAGGAACTGTGTCCTGTTCCGGTACATGTACTACTAAGTTTACATGACTCCGTGGTATGTGGGGGCTGCCAAATATAAAAAAAATGTTAATGATATTTTTCTTGACTTTCTAGGATGTGTCCCCAAGCAGTTTTGGCTGCTTTCACGGCATGGTGCGAGGTACCCAGGGCCATGGACGATGGACACGCTGATCACGCGCCTGCCTGACCTGAAGGAAAGAATCCTGAAAAATGCAAAGTTGGGCAAAGGTCAATTGTAGATACAGTATAACGTCCAATCGGTATGCATTTGAACGGTCATTTGGCATTGGTTTCACTGTCGTTGATGTTGCAGGATGTCTCTCTGCCGAGGATCTTTCCCGCCTGGAGAACTGGCGCATGGGACTTCAGCAGGACCAAGACAATCAGCTTACGCCCTGGGGGGAGAAGGAGATGACCGAACTTGGTACGTGTGGGCAGTCATACATTCCTGTCACGAGCGCTCTTCGCGTGCGTTCCGTATTAATAGAGTGCTTTTGCGTGTCGTGCTAGCACAGCGGTTCAAACAGCGCTTTCCCACTCTTTTGGGGAGCAATTTCTCATCCTCCACTTACAACTTCCGGCACACCGACTCGCATCGCACCGCTGACAGTGCGCGCCTCTTCGCCGCTGGACTGTTCGGGAGTAATGGTGCGTCATGCAGGCTGTACCTGCTTTGGATAAAACAAGTGCTTCGAAAAAGGTCGTGATTGCAGTTCATTAACCTTGATTTGGCCTTTGCTCTTTGCAGGGGATGTTGATATCCCGAAGCCACTCAAAGACGATCCTGTTATCAAGTTCTACAAAACCTGTCGGAAGTGGAAGGAGGTGATTGCTCTAGGCCCAAGAAATGTTAAGAAATTGCACGCCTGTCATGCACAAGTGCCAAATGAATAGTAATCTTTAGTGGGAGAAAAACTAAACTACCATTTATGATTAAAAATTGCTACAAAGTAGTGGCATAAAAAGATACTTTTTATATTATCGAACCTTTCGAGCCTGTGGAATTTAATGCAGTGATACTTTAGCTTTTAATTCCTCCTGGTTTTAATGCCAAGTTATTTATGCTGGTAGATGCTGTGTTTCATAAGTTATCGGTAACCGAATTTTTTGAACAAGTTAAAATTCCAGTATTAAAATTTAAATAAAGTTTAAAATCAAATACATTAGTCACAAAATGCATTAAGGCTAATTAGGGAATAATCTGAATAGCCTAAGAAACGAATTTAGGACGTTTTCTTTTTTATATATGTGACATTTTCAGACACCTTTATTGGTTTTTTCAAGTTGTTTAAAAAGAAAGTAAACGTTTTAATGAATTAAGAATTATCAATATTTTATAATTCAATTTACTTTCTGTAAGAAATTTGTCTTTTCAAGATTACTGTTAACAAGTTTCTTGGTGTGTTTAGGAAGTGGATAATAACGACAGCTCCCGAGAAGAGCGCACCAGATTCCGAAGTGGACCAGAGATGAAAAAGGTGGTTCGAGCAGTGTCATCGCGGCTTGGCTTCAAAGAACGACTGAAGTTTGGTAAGTTAGGTGAAAGTGGCCAAAGTTCTTAACTTTAGTAACTGTAAACCAAGTAAAAAATCAATATAAGAAATATGGTATGAACTTTTTAGCATGTCAAAAGTCGATATTGAAATGTAAACATTGTTTCAATTGTTTGTACATCTGGCATGTTGTGGAGTGTGTAGACCTAACATGCGGATTATGAAGGTAGTTGATAAATTGGTACTTTTACCCATAAATATTTTCCCCTTATAGTTAGTTTGCAAGGAAATTGATCAAATTTTTGAGATTTTCAGTTATTTCTTTTTTTTTTATTTTAAAACATGCATCATGACAGAAAGTCAAAATATGAATGGGAAGGACATTTGTTTTTTAAATGCTAGAACTTTTTTTGCTATGACTTAGCTTTTTTTTGAAAATTGGTATTTAGCAGCGATTTGTTGAATTTTGTCATTTTTGACATTTGCATTTTGTATATGATGTTCACGACTGCATTTCTCAATTGCAGAAGATGTACATCTTATGTTCACGATGTGTCGTTTCGAGAATGCAATTCATTCAGACCAGACTTCGCCATGGTGTTCCGTGTTTCAACGTGGTGAAGTGGAAGTCATGGAGTATGACGAGGACCTAGATTACTATTGGACTGATGGTTATGGCTTCCCAATCAACTATGAACAGGCTTGTCCGCCCGTCAAAGATTTTCTGGATCACTTCAGGTGAGGGATGGTAAGCAAAGCCATTTTCCAGTTAGTTCAAGTTGATTTCAGTCTGTGTCTTTGTTACGTAAAACTGAGTTTCAAAAAACTGAGCTTAAAGTTCCAAATACGTGAAGAACAATGATTGGTCAAACTTGCCCAGGAAAATGGGTGGGCTCCGACAAAGTGGTTTATTGGCAAAATTCAGGCGATTTGAAGTGTGTCCGACAAACCAAGTGGACATTTCCGAACATTTTACGATACGTTGATTTTTAAAATGAAAGCACCAAATGGAAAGTAATCCAACTTCTTTTTTAATTTAAAAATAGTAGTTTGCAAAATTCTATATCGGTTTTGTATAATTTGCAGCCGATACAAGATGGTTTGTTGGACACTGCAAAACTTGCCTGAAATTTTGTGACAAATTGCTTCACGCGTTAATATTCTAAAACTGAAAAGGCGACCTTTGCATAAGATGTTACTCCAGTTTTAATGTGATCTACTGTGGGATTACCAAATGTCGACATCAAATTTTAGCACTATCATTTCTCCAAATTCCAGTTAATAAGTTCAGAAGCTTTTATTGTTCTATGGTAAATTTACTTTAATGAACGAAACAAAAATCTTTGAGAAACACTGTTAGCATTAGCCCAATTTTCAGTTTTCGATTTGGCATATAAAACTTAACTTATTAATTTTTCACAAACCGGCAAATTTCAGAGCTGCCATGAAAAGCGACTCTGACTCCCCCTTGGGTGTGTTCCGCTTCTCGCACTCGGGCCTTTTGCTCAAGGTGTATGCTCGTCTAGGACTGTTTCGCGACGCCACCCCACCGAGGGCCGACAATTTCAGACAGCAAACGTCTCGCAAGTGGCGCTCCAGCCTCATTGATCCGTTTACTGCCAACTTGGCACTGGTTCTGTTCAAGTGCACGACAGGCTACAAGATCATGGCCTTCGTCCAGGAGCGCGAAGTGGTCCTGCCCGGCTGCGACGACGTCCTTTGCCCTATGGAGACTGTTTTGGCAAACTATGCCCCGCTGGCGGACGCTTGCGATATTGCCGAAATCTGCGACGGCTACCTAGACTACTACAGCAAGGGTTGCGGGGCTCGGAGGCACAAAAAGGCAAGGTTCGTCAAGCAGGTGCCAGGCCCGCAAGCGGAATCACCATCTTCCACCCCCATTGCCACCCCGGTGCAACAGCAACCTCAGTAAGTATGTGCCTTCCAGAAACCGATGGGTCAACTCGTTCTACGCTTATTTACAAAACGATATTATGATGGTGAGCAAGAGAGCGCAGGGATCGTGCATATTGGAATCTCTTCGGGGTCTGTCCCCAAGATGAAATGCATGGCGGTGGAAAGGTTTTTGATTTTTGCATGCCAGTGGCTCTTATTTATGGCCAGATCTCAGTAACTCCGGTTCCTTAGAGAGTCCCAAAGTGCCTGAAAAGCCTCGACAGATTTAAAATATCAACATGGCCTGACTCTACATGCTACAAGTGCCTTGCTCAATGCGGATGATTTCATGGGTCCAATTCTTATTTTATTAAACCGAGTTAAATTGCAGGTCGTGATAATCAAAATCATTATTATTGTTCCTAAAGACATGGTTAACGTATTTATGAATAAAAATTTATCTGGTTTCTTTAGCAAACTTACCAACTTTTATATTTAATTAGGTGTAAATCTGTTGGCTTTCTTTCTAGTATTTTTGTGGCGTTGCTCAATTTTTTGTGGGGAGTGCCCTGCTCGTGCCTTGCTTAGTTTTTATTTTCGGTCTCCGGTTATTCTCTTTTCTTTTGCTTTTATTCTTGCATAGCGATGTTTACATTGTTTTTGTTGGAATTTTTCAAAGAATTAGTTTACACAGATGGATATATTGCTCAGGGTGAGTTAGAAGGGGTCTGCTGATAGATTTTAAGATAATGCTGCAGAAAATGTCATTTCAACCAACTATTCACATCATAGTTTCAAAATTTTTTAAAGCATCTTCATGTAACATAAAAGGACCAATATTTATCAGGGCTAGAATTCCGAAACCAATTCGAAAAATACGGCAGGTATAAAATTTGCTGTTCCACTATGAGCCAAAGTATCTGATATAATTAAATGACATTAGTAAAAGTGCAATTGGAAAAATATGCAATACGGTATTCACTCATCATTCACAATTTCAGACTCTTTCAGAGTCCCCTTCCTGCAAGACGAACTTGATAGATAACATTCTTGAACATATATAAGTTTTCAGTAACTTCGCTAACGAACTATAGTAGCTTGTTGGTGGGACCATATTAGTGTTTGTATACGAATTTTCTTTCAGATGCACAACGTAAATATGAGAAGCTGTAAATTTTGCTTTTATGAAACAGTTTTGAGATGGCGAACAAAACTTTGTGGGACCTCATTCAAGTTTTATTCTCAATTTCAATTAGAATGGGCTGTTTTTGCATGAAATTGATACTTCTGCACGTTTCTCCATAATTCCATTATGCCCTCAGTTTTCATAAATCTTATGTTGATTCCAAAAAAACCTTAAAAGTGCAAGGTGGCTGAAAATAAAGCGGGCACTCCTCATCCTCTCCGATGTTGTGGGCACAGAAAAATGCTTTATTTTAAAAATGTTTTCTTTAGATATTTGTTAATTACTCCTACATATCCGTGCAATGAAATGTTTTCACACTCACTTTACTAAGTTGTTGTGCCTTAACCACTAGTTCAATGTGCAAGCTCATTGATTCGAACTTTTATAAAAATGTCAGCGAATTTTCAGCGAAAAAAATTGTAGGAAATAAGAATAATTCACATACTGTGCATTGGGTTTTATCGAAAAAATTTCTAATAAAAGAACTTTTTTACCAGAAAATCGCACAAATAAAAATATTCTGAAAAAAAAAATATCAATAATACATTATCAACTCTTTCTTTCCAATATTTTTAATTAAATTTGTTTTGGAATTATTATCAAAATTGTCATGCATGTGTATTCTTAGCAAATACATTTTAAAAAGGTAGAGAGAGTTGTAAAAAATAAATTATTTTAAATAAATATGCACAAAACTAATTAGGCCAGTTTTCAGCGATATGTGAATTACTCCTGCATTTACTCAGGGTTCCCCCAGACTTGGAAAAGGTAGGAAACTTGAAAATTTCTGTAAAAGTGAGGGAAGAATGAATTATTTTGAAAAAATCAGGGAAATTCAAAGTGTCACAATCAAAAAGTAATGCCTTTAGGTTGTTTAGCTCGGGGCCCATTTGCAAACTTTAAAGTCAGTACAAATTTGAAACATTTCAACAAATTCAGAGGACAAATTTACTAAATTTTCAACAGGTTCCGAGGACAATTTTTTAAAATTTTGACAGTTTCCGTAGACAAACTAACGAAATTTACCACGTTTTCCGAGCAGAAATTTGCAAAACTTACAATTGTTTTTGAGTATACATTCGTAAAATTTTAAACAGTTTCTGAAGGGAGATTTTCAACCGATTCTGACCACAGTTTGTTGAAATCCGCAACCTTTTCAGAGTACAAATTTTTCAAATTTACAGCTTTTTCCGAGTACAATATGAAAAAAATTTCAAACATTTTCCCAATACAAATATGTGAAATTTTCAATTTATTTTTTATTTTTGCAAAATATCGATGCAAAACACGATTTGTAAAATCGTGGATAAATTGGCATATGCCAGTTGTATCGATGGTCAGGGAAATTTCTTTAAAATTAAACCTGGAAAAGTCAAGGAAGTTGAATAACAAATTTCTGGGGAAACCCTGCCTGCTACTTCAAACAGATTTATTGTGAAAATTTGAGGATGAAATAAATGGTTTTAAATTTGTGTTTGAGCCCCGGAGGACTTATGTTGTTGGCACCTACTGTATGTAGAAGATGACATTCGAGTGTCTTTGATTCTATTTTTTTGAAATAAAATGATTTTTGAACGTTTTTTTGTGCATCCTGTATTTTAAGCGCTGTTTTCCTTAGTTGCCCGCTTGGTGGCGTTGCAGTGAAAACATTCGAAATGTGTGCGCACTGCGCAGTTCGAGAAGCGGTTTTGAATTTTGGCGGTTTTCGAGTCGGTTGGAAGATGAATTGAAGGTAAGTTTTTGTATTCGTTCTCGTCTTATTTAATTGCCTTTAGTTGAGTCGTATCTGTGAACGTCCCAAAATTGCTGTAGGTTTGATCGAAATTTGGAATTTAAGGTGAAAAACTGTCCTATCGACGTTATGACACCAGACACCCCGCTCTTCCAAAACGTTTTCTGATTTCGTCATTTTGCCGGTATATTCATTCATTCCACTTGCGAAAATCAGCCGGAGAAATTATCGTCGATTCGATAAAAAGGTCACATGATAGCGGCTGTTTCGTAATTCTGCATAAGGCTCATAGTCGAGCGCTCGAGCCTATACAGTACGTCCTTCTGCACACATTAACATGTGCACAAAATCGCCTAAAACATGTTGGCAGATTTTTGTCACAGCTACTTCCGTTTAGCCCCAATAGGATTACTGGATTCCATGTAGATGTAAACGCATCTACAGGTCGGCAAACCAGTTCAAAACATGCTACATCTGCTAATATGGATCGAACTACATGAATTTGTACTTGTACATTTTTGAGTTCCCTACTTGTACATGAACAGTATGTGCAGTGCATTAAGCTACATATCGGCGGTGTAAATGTCAAAGGGTGTAACCCTCAACGCACCAAACAAAAATAGCCTAAAAAACTTGTTTTTCTATTTTAAAGCATTAGGTAATTTACTTAAAATATGTTTTTTGTCTGGGGCCATCCAGAAATGATGGCACGTCTTTAAGGGGTGGAGGGGTATGCTGAATTTGTGACAAATCGTGACAATAGGGGTGGGTGGGTGGGGGGGGGGGGGTAGACTGTCAGTGTGATGTCACGTTTTTATACCTGCTAATGATAAAAAATTCCACCTTTCATTCAAGGTTTTTATCCAATGTTTCATGTAAAGTTATTTTAAAATGGTTTAAAAAGTGTGCACCTTTAATACTAAAAGCTAAGCATAACA
>JAQGBX010006516.1:0-12386 GCA_034698745.1 Megaphyllum sjaelandicum
GAAAAATGCGTTGAACAAATCTTAGGCGTTGATTTGCTGCTCCAATAATTTTGGTAAAATGATGGTTCCAAGAAAGAATATTAGAAATATTAACGCCCAGATACTTGACAGTTTTGACAGAGGCAAGTTGGACATTACCCAAAGGACATTACGAAAGGCAAAAGGTATTTTCTTATATATTGCTCAGAGAAAAGCGGTCAACTTGTGAGATTCGTCTTCTCAAGCAGTATTACCGAATTAGGTCGTCTCACTACTGTGCTATAGTTTCTTATAAAATTACTTTAGATCGCTAAATAGACTTAAGTAAGTACGCATTTTGATGTAGAATATAGTCGACAATTCGCACGCAGGTTGCAGCGTGCTAACGATGGTCGATAGAAATGAGAGGTTGAGATGACGACTGACGAGATTGACCATGGGTCATCGATTTCCCGCCATCTCGCACGCGACGGTTTGTGGCTTCGTATAAAGACACTCGTATACTATACTTCATAGTATACTATGAGCTCCCTGTCGCATTGCAGTTTAGCGCGAGTAATGTGGACGAGCAGATATTATTGAACGTGTCGAGTACGAAACATGTCTGATCCCACCGCGACACGCACCGTGGGACTCAACGGCGGTTTCCAGAAGATAAAATGATGGCCATTTCTACGATATAAAAGAGGAGGAGGAGGCAGGATCGAGGTTTTAAAAACGACACTTTTCGTTAGTCTTCCGTAACGAGCCAGCTATACGTATATTGACAACATAAAAAATGCATGCATGGCCTTATACTGCACATTATAGAGTGTCCACCTTTTAATACTGGCTATCGGACACTTCATAGACGGCCACGGGGGGTCCTTTGAAACGGATGAAATGGCCTCTATTGAAACGAGGAGCCTTCAACTTTCGTCTCGATTTAATTGGTTTTTGGAGCCCGCTTTTCACAATGGCTCAATTGCTTTGTGTGGAAGGGAATTGAAAAGGATGGAAAAGCAGTTAAGTTATAGCCCCCCGAGCACAGAACGACCCGCGGTGCGTGCGTGCGGACAGCGGACTTTTTTCAATTCAACGCACCCATATACTGTATATATAAGCCAGGACGATATACCCAACTGTATATCTCGCCGTTGCAGACTGCGTGTATATGCCCCTTTTATCTCCTCAAAAATGAATCAAAAATAGTTCATCGTTACGATTTATTGGGGGGAATATTCATCTCGATTGACGGAAGTATATAGGTTATTTCGAAAAAAAAATCAACAGATTGGATTATATTTATATAACGGTTCAATTTCTGCCTATACACTTCGGAGGAAACTCAACAATTCTTAACCCCTCCCTCATGTCCAACAGGTGTATAGGCTACTGACCGAACTTGCATGCATGGGACTCAAGACAACGTTTTGGACACGTAATGCCCTATAGGGTGGCCACAAAATTTTCGTTTTCAATTTCCCTAAATTTTCCCTGACTAAAATCCAAAATTCCCTGGCATGCCAATGAATATCAATTTTTTTGACATAATGAAAAATAAAATAACAATTGCAATTGTTATTTTATTGGCAAAATACTATAGATTTTGTTAAAAGTCTAGCTGAAGAGAATTGGGGTTGGAATTGCTAGCAGACTGAGTGTAAGGACTAGTGCATTTTCCTTTCATTTGGAAAAATTTCTCTGACCACTCACAAATTCCCCTGACATTTCCCTGACCACAATTTTTTCCCTGACTTCTCTGACTTTCCTGACCTGTGGCCACCCTGCCTATATATTGCGAAAGAATCATCGAGTTTTAAAAACATATTTTTGGAAAATATGAAGAGAAAGTGAAAATGTCCAAGTTTCTAATCATCCATGAACTCTGCTGCATAGTCGTCATTTTGGATTCTGCGTTCGTGCTGCCATGGCACTTGCAGCGTTTTAAACTTGGACTTTTTCCCTTTCTTTTCACGTGTCATATATATTTAATCTTATACCTGCAGTTAATACTTTGTACTGTATATTTTTCAATCCCGATTCAGTCCTCAAGTGGGCAAGATCTGGAACCATCAAAGGTTGTGATAGTCTCCGCACTTTCTGAGTTTAACGCCCAGTTGCAAACATTGAGTTTATGTCCAACTTACACGTACATACATTCTAATACTGTGACCACCAACCTGTACAAACTAACTGCATGCATACTGCTATATATAGCTGCCATACGGAGACGACGAAACGCAGCCAGGATGTTAAGACGCGCCCAAAGAGCCCTAAATGCTGCCAAAACCAATGAAGATGAAACAAATCAAGCTTTACAGGCTGCAATTAACGGCTCAAAAAGTGGAATCAAACGCTGAGCTAGTAACAGCAATAGGACGACTTATTCAGTTGCAAGACAAAGGAAATCATTAATGTAAATTTGTGATACTTTTTTAATTTCTGCTACATATACCCCCCACATTCTTGAGATACGCTAAAAAAACTTTCATTTTAAACGTAGCAAAAGACTGTTCAACGTATGATGGCATGAACATTGGCAAAGACTGCAAAAGACGGCACCAGAGTTAAATACTAACATGCTTTAAAAAAATTAAATTATATATTTACACAAGTTTAAGAAAATTAATAAAATTTGTTAAAAATTATAAAAAGTTCTCCTCGAATTCGCTGAATTTTAGCGCAAACGAACTAAAATCGCGACTGCTGTCAGTATACATTCCGTATCAACTAATTTTTTGATATACGTAATATTGCCTCGGGTATATGTGTAAGAGATTCTCCGAATATTCCATTTCCATTTCGGGAATATAAGGCTATTATTAAATTCCGAGTAAATTCTCATTCATATAGCAGTAATTGTAGATGGTTATGCGTATTAATAGCGACTATAAAGACGCACAATACGACTCATTCCAGGTTTCACCATTAATTCAATTACGTTGTAATCGAGTTGCACGAACGGTGATGTGCTTCGGCTTTAGCACGTCCATCCTCGAGTTTCGATATCGTTTACATGGCCCATGACATGCATATTCCCTCTTCAACCACGGATGTTCATTTAAGCGGGTTACACACTGCAGCATGTAGCAAACAAACAGCTTGTCTCAAAATGTGTTTGTCCGAATTTGTTTGTGCAAACATGGTGTACACACCACCGAGACAAAGAAGAAACAATTTGACATAAAACAAAATGGAGGATATCATATGTTGAGCTGGAAAGTATCTCTTTTATCAGCATACTATATTAAATGGTCCATTTATAGCAAATGCTTAAAGCACCTAAAACTTGAGCAGTTATAAAGGAGCTCACACGTAAAAACAAATTTTCCACGAATAAAATAGCAGATATAACGTATATACGAGAGTAGCCTACATGTACATGAAGGTATACATTTGCAAAAAGTCATGGACATGCTATTTTCGGCATTGTCAGCAACATTTTTGAAAATGTTTATTGCGGTTGACCACACGTAAGACTTCTTCTCAAATCACGCAAAAATACAATCCTCTACTCATTTTTTTTTTAAAGCATGCGTTATCAGAATATCGATCGCATAACACACTGAAATCATTAAAATATTACAGAATCTGAATGTTGCGAAATATAGATAGGGTAAACCAAATATTGTAAAACAGCAGACGATGCATTAACTTAATTCTTGATGCGTGAGTTATTCAATTCAACTCAGTATCCTACAGTCAGCAATTAAATGCCATATGGTAGGGGGGTCAAGCCCATTTTTTAATTTAGGAGAAAGCTCCTATACATCATTTGCGACTTAGTCATCATCGTTAAATTGAACTCTAGTTAAATCTGAACTATATCGTCAGGAAGATCGTCTCACTAAGCAGACGACCAGGAAAAGTGTTTGCTTTTTTTCAGTAAAAATGTTTGCAGTATATATAGAAATTATCGGATGAAACATTTTGATCAAACAGAAAACTGCGTTTGTTTGCTGTTTGCTGCTGTGTGTATCCGGCTTTATAAACACTCAATAACGAACGATCGTAGCGTCATCTACGAATAGATACAGACAAAACAACGGACAGTCCCCGCATATACACATCGGCGCAAAACTCAACCGTATAAGATCTCGCAGACCCGAATTCCGGCAATTAACGAAAAGTGTCAAAGATGGATTAGCGTCTATGTCAATTCTCCACCATTTTTCGGTGCAAAGTGATCTGCACACCCCCGTGCGGCAACAACTCCGAAATGTGGCCGGGGCGTTATAAAAGCGAGCAACATTCCTGGCGTTGCGGAAGGGGGTAAAGTGGCTGAAAAGAGCTCTTTGTTCCGCATTTTGGGAGGCATTCAACAATTTAAACGCAGTTTTTTTTTTCAAAATGGCGCCTGCAGGGTAACGAAGAGGGGCCACTGCGAAGAGAGGTTGGCCTTTTGTGTCCGCTGACAAATCATGACGGATTGTTTCGAGGAGCAATTAATGAATGACCTTTTTTCACTCTCCCCATTCATCCCCGTTTGGTGCCCACTCAACCGACTTCCAATTTTTGTTTTCTGACCGGACCCTATACTGGACAACTTACTTTTCCTCCATATATTTTCATCATAGTTATTCGCGTCGACGCTATATAGGCTACGGTAGAATCCACTTATAGCGATGCCGGATAAAACGATAAGGTCGTATATTACGATGTAAAAAAGCAAAGGAAGTTTGGTTTCCCATACGTGTAAAATTTTCCGGGTATTGCGATGCCGGTTTTAACGATATAATCTGCATTTAGCGATGGGGGTTTTGATACGTTCACATGCAGGGTTCCCCCAGAAATTTCATTTTCAACGTCACCGACTTTTCCAGGTTTTATAAAAAATTTCCCTGATTAATGACAACGTGAAAAATTGGCATACATGTATTTTCCAAAATTGACACTGGGAAATATTTTTTTTTAAATTTACTAACGACAATTTTGAAAATTAGCATAGAATAACATGGGGAAATTTTGTATTCGTAAAATGTAAAAAAATGGTGCTCGGAACAAGTGGGAAATTTTGCAATTTTATCCTTGGAAAATGTGAAAAATTTTTACTCGGAAAACCTATAGAGAATTTTGAAAATTTGTCCACAGAAAACGTGGACAATTTTGCTAATTTGTATTCGGAAACGAGGCAAAAATTTTGAAGATTTCTACTCGGAAAATGGTCTAACTGCCATAACTGCGCTGAATTTCCCCGACTTTTTTTAAAAATAAACCATTCTTCCCAGACTTTTCCAGGTTTTGGGGAACCCTGCATGGTTCAATGCTAAAATTGGGATCGACTATAACGATGAAGGGGGATGTGAAGAAGTGTAGGCTACTTTTCGGTAATTACGGACCATTTTTCACCAAATTAAACTGTTAACATTTTTACGTACATTATATTTGGACGTTAATAATGAATATACATTACATTATTAAAATGTCACGCATATAAACGCATACTGTACGTCCATACTTATTGGTTCACATGTTTTAAATTCGGGTTTAATGATTTCCGGATACAACGGTCCCTCGAAGATCGCTATAAAAGGATTCTAAAAATCCTTATAAAAGATAATAAAGGATTATAAAAGGATAAGCTATACGACCAATTTCAATTCGCACCTCGCGCCACACATCTATTTATAGATGGCGCTAGACGACGCTGCTGTTCGCTAGGTGGAGCCAGCGACGTCTGACGACCGTTTCGACGCGGAAGGACTTCAACGTGCCTCTTCAAGAGACCGAGGATTGGCATCACCTAGGAAGTTGAGACGATATTCCGAGTCATCAACGAAAAATTGACATGTCCACAAGCAGGACATCTTCCATCAAAATAGCAAATGGACGTTGATTTTTCCATCAACAACCACCTGGCGTTAACGCTTGACCCCTTCGACATCAGCCATAGTTGGGGGTTGTTGGTGGGTATAATCACATCGTTTACAGACGCCTCTCATCGTCTTAAGTCCGGTACGGCGCCGCTCCATCTTCCGGTATAGTTACTAATCCAATACCCTTCTCAGCAGCAGCAACAGCAGCTGTCTCCACCGGACAAGTTGGTGGTCAGAAAACGCCATATACCGTATACAATTCGCGCTTTCCCGCGTTTTCATCAGGGGAGGCGTATCCGGAGGCCAGCTTCCCATTGGCGGTGCCATCGTTAGCCCCTCCCCCTCGGGGTCGAAACGACCGAATAATCGATAGCGGCGCGCGATTAAGTGCCACGGTGTCAATAAAGCGGCCCACTGAGTGGTCTGTATTTATAAACAACAAATTTATTATCTGTTAAGTGCTATTTATATTACCTCAATTAGTCGGCAGCCCGAAGCCGACGTCACATCCGGGACGGACGAAGGAACGCGAGGAGAACGGTGCATGCAGAGGTCTCACTTCGGATAGATGAGCGTCGAGAGCACCTCTTGCACCTTGCACGCTAGAGCTCACTAAGAGGAGGCTCGATCGTTTACGGAGCTACATCAGCATCATCGTACAACGTCTTTTAGGATGAGCAACGGTAGCGGCGTCAGTCCCTTCCCAGGAGTGCGACAGACGATCATGGCGTAAAAAAAGTGCGCGTCTTTTCGCGGCCAAACTTCTATTTCATCCTGGTTGTTTCGGTGCATCAAGAAAAGGCGACGACCATGCAACCGACGAGTCTGCAAACGAGCAGCACGTCGGCCTTCAGTCGTCCATCTCCGGCCTCACCGGCCTGCAGCACCAGCGGCGGTGGGAACAGTCGTTCGGCACCGTCCAGTCCCACGCCCGTCGAACCCCTCCTCAAAGAACGGCAAGCGACCATCAGTTTTTCGGTGGCCTCTTTGCTGGCCGACACCAAACGCTCCTCGGGGTGCAGGCAACAGCCCCTCTTGTCGGAGCGACATCGACGGACCAGCGGCGAGAGTGGTGGTCGCGGAACGGTCAGCGATGGACGGCCCAGTTCGACGGAGAGCGTGGGCAGCTCCATTTCGGCCAGCGTCAGTCCGGAACCCAAAGACTTGGCCTTGCATCAGCAGCACCACCTCGGGGGCGACCAAGGAGGACTCTCTCGCAAGTCTTTCACCGTGGACGGTATCTTGCGCGACAACAACAAGTCGGCTTACACGTGCGGGGTGCCCTCCGACCCGCAGAACGATAGCCCTAACCCCCATCATCATCATCACCATCCTCATCATCATCACGGCGACATGCACGGAAGCAGCGCCGCTGCCGCAGCAGCCGTCCTCGGAAGACCTTTCCATTTGCCACCGGAAGCGGGAATGCCTCCTGGCCCTTGGACCACCGCCATGTCGGCGGCGTTTCCTTGGTTGCCCTCGTCCAGACCTTTTTCGCCACTATCCAGTAAGTATATATACTGACCATTATATTTATCACTGCATGCATGCCACGCTTACGTTTATTCGATCGAGGACGTAATATACTCGCGAATTAAACGTTAAGCCTATAAAATACGGTAAGACACCCCGAGCTCTTACGATTGCAAACCGGACGATCGGCTAAGAATTAACGTACATGCTGAATTACTGTTTAGGGCATATATCAATTTTGGACATTACTGTCTGCATGCGTGACATGGCCATTAAACGTTATTGGCCCTTTCCGATTCAGTTATAGGTATATATCGTAAATATTGTTTCCATGCCCAATGGAAATAATATTAAGACACACTGCAAATTTCCTAATTTTTGAGCATTACATAACGAGAGTGCACCTTCTAACGCTATATATTTTGAATGTTGTTTTTGTACAATAATGAAATTAATAAATAGTAAATTAATAGTATAAGTAAATTAATTCACGGGTGGAATTTTCTAAGCATTCTGCGAGCATTGCCCGCAGGAATAAACTTATATCTGCATGGGGAATAATCAACAAAAGTATACGAATATACTTGCATTTATATCTTATGCATTTAATACGTTTAAAATTAAATTTTTGATGGGCCAAACTCGCAGCTTGAGCATCAACAAATGCAGAATACCATGCATGCATGGACATACTTGTTATTGTCATCAAAACAATATTGAGTTTATTAAAGTGAGTCTTTTTGAGTATATATTTCAATTTGCGACGGAACTGCAGCTCATTCCGAGCTCATTTCAAAAATATAGTTTATATAGGCTATATATTTTTGAACATTAACACACATGCTTTAAAAAGATAAGCAGTGTCAATTGGTTAAAAGTACCGTGCAAGTTTTATTGAATTCCTAGAAGACTCCTGCTTAATTGTCAAATTTACTGCATGGCTGAAAGAAAATGTTATCATCTCTTTTATCCAATTGGAAAAATATTTTTAATACATTTTTCATCAAATTCCTCGCCTGCTGTAATATATATAGGAATAAATATACGTTGAAATAAACTTACAAAGAATTTACCCTTTAAAATCAAAATCAATTAACCGTCGATTAAAATTGGCTATTTGGATGAATCCCCTTTACCATCTATGCATGCAAGAGTGCACATGCATTCTGACAATATATATTTATGAAGAACAAAATGGGGATTTGTCCAAAATGTCCAAGGGCATTTGTATGCTCGTTGTAAGTTTCATACACGCGTATGCATTTATCAATTATTAGGTTAATTTGGTACCAATATGTCCCTCGAATAGTAAACATGGCCCTTGCGATGATTGATCGAGTTACACAACAATCATCGCACTGTAAACAATCGCAGAACCTTGCCTTTATAAAAGGATGCCCTTTATGAACTCTTTAATCGAGTATAACTTTAATACAGTTCGGATTAATTATAACATTATAATGGGTACAAATAGTATACTTTCGGGCAAATATAAATGCGCGTTATAGGTTCGACATTAATCGAGAGAGTTAAATAGATAAACCTTATTATCTTAAATATGTCAAGAGTCATGGACTCGATGGCGAATCGGCATCCCTATTTCACGTTATATAGGCACGCTTTACTCATTCGTTGATTGGATTTTATAAATAAAAATGTTATAACGTTGAAAAAACGTAAAAACAGTCCCATCATATAAAAGACCATTTACGTGAACAGCTGTTAATTTTACTGAAAATGCTTTTCGAATAACAATTTAAGAACCGATGCAACCTCCTTTGCTCGAAGGTAATTCCCCCTCTTGCAGTATACAGTAAAACCTCGATTTTATGATCCTTTATTATATGAAACCTCTATTATATGACGAGGCTCCTGCCGACCATGCACATTTTTGGGCTGGCGCAGGCCTCAACCAATTGGGAAAAAATAATTTAATACATTAGGGTACCTCGTTTGAGGCCTGCTCGTGTAGCAGTATAGTCCAGCTATTTCAACCAAAAACATAAGGGATTTAGCTTTGCAAAAAAAATAAAGATTGTTAAACAGAAGAAGATTCATGATTTTTTTCAAACCTGCTAAACAAAAGTGATGCACATTTACATGTAATGTGATAAAATAACTTTGAATACTTAATTCACTTGTCTTCTATTTTTTTTTAAATTGGTTTTCTATTGTTTTGAATTTCAACCTCGATTATCTGAACGTTTCGATTATATGAAACACCTCAGGTCCCAATTAGGTCATAAAATCGAGGGTACCTCGTTTGAGGCCTGCTCGTAGTCCAGCTATTTCAACCAAAAAAATAAGGGATTTGACTTTGACAAAAAACAAAATAAAGATTGTTAAACAGAAGAAGACTCATGACTTTTTCAAACCTGCCAAACAAAAGTGATGCACATTTACATGTATTTTATAATGTGATAAAATAACTTTGAATAATTAATTCACTTGTTTCCTATTCTCTTAAAATTGGTTTTCTAATATAGTTTTGAATTTCAACCTCGATTATGTGAACATTACGATTATATGAAACACCTCAGGTCCCAATTAGGTCATAAAATCGAGGTTTTACTGCATTCAGACCCCAAGAGAACCCCTAAAATAATGTTTGACGGCCACGATCTCTCGCAGACACGTGATTTCTACATCTATAAAATTAAACGAATTAACTTCATGCCCGTTATGCATTTTGCATAAATAGATGTATCACTATAACCTCCCCCACAAACCCCACAAAAAGGGTTATAAATGATGGTAAAAAAATGCAATTTATACACTTTTAAGAATTCTGTTTTAAATTTAGTTTTAAATAATAGTTTCCTACCTTAATTCCTGCTTGATTGGATCGAAGTTGGCCTCTCACGCGTTTGTACACAAGCACTTCCGTTGAGCCGTTGATCCGTTGACACATCGCGAACAAAGCCAATTTTTGATTCCTGGTTGACATCAAACTCGAAAATCTGGTCGCACTTTATATAACTGTAGCACACGCGAATTCTTCGGTTTACATACGTCGATATCCACGATGCTTGACAGTTGTTACAGGCAGAGTAAGACATCTCGAGATGACCTTTGTAATCATTCCCCGTTGAGCCCTTTGAAGCGCATCATGCAGCCAGAAACGTCCATGTCCTTGCAACTGTAACAAAAATCCATATTATTATAAGCGTTAGATGTATGAAATTTATTCGCTAGTGCTGTGGGACATTTGAAGGAAGTTTACACTCGCGAAGAAACGACGATATAAATATATAAAAAGAGATTAGCACAATAAACGAACGCAATTTTCTGGCACAATGTATACGACAAAATGAGTTATATAGCGATACGCACAAAATATATTTCGCTTATGTAAAGGGCCAATTTATTCCCATGCACTTCCTTCGTATACTGCACTTGTCACCTCATGAATTTAAAGTTTTTTATGTTATATAAGAAAACTGCTCGTGGATTTATTTGGACTCGTATATGCGTATTTTTCTATATGCATTGTATACATGTATACTTGTATATTGAAAAATGCCGTGACGTGAATATTATTCAAATTTATATTTTATCGCGAATGATGACGAAAATGCATTCGCGTCTATACGTTGAGCGTTTTTTCCCTTCAAAATGGCATGGGTGCGATAACGATATGACATTTTGCGAGGATATTTTATTAGGCGTGTGTTTTGGTCACATTGCTGTTCCAACTTTTATAATATTCATTAGATACGCTTATCGCGTAACAAAATATACAACTTATACTTATTTTGTTTTCATTATTTCAATGAAAATATAAAATTATAGTCGCGTTTGAACCCTGATTCATGAATTAACATTTTCCAAATACAAAATTTTAAAATTGTCGTTACTAAATTTTAAAAAAAAATATTTCCTTCTTTCGACGATATATTGGTTTGAATAATTTGTAAGTGCAATTCAAATACGAAGATAATTATATAAATTTACAGGGATTCCCCAGACCTGGAAAAGCTGGAAAAGTCAGGGAACTTGAAATTGACCTGAGAAAGAATGGTTCATTTTGAAAAAGTCAGAGAAATTCAACGCAGTTATATATATGGCAATCTAAAATTAATACTTCTATATACGTGATTAGTTCAGGGTCCACTTTTCCGAGTAAAAATAAATAAAATTGTCCACGTTTTCCGTGTACAAATTTTCAAAATTCACTATATTTCCGAGTACAAATTTGACAAATTTTCCACTTTTTTCGATCACATATATATTGTTAATATTTTCCAAATACAAAATTTCAAAATTGTCGTTACTAAATTTAAAAAAAAAAAATTTCTTGTGTCAATTTTTCACGTCAGGGAAGTTGAATATGAAATTTCTGGGGGAACCCTGATTTACACGAAAACACCAAAATATAAGTATCATATAAAATAAATCTTACTTGACATAATTATTTTACCCATTATATTCGATTTTTTTTAAACTATCGTTTAACGACTATAATAAATTTGATTTGCAATTTTTAATGTTTAAATTGCGTGTAAAAATTATTTATATTTTCCTACCGGTATTACAAATAAGTTTTATTTTTTTTTTAAATAAATTTATTTACAATGGCATGAATTGTTTATTTGAAAAATTAACAGCAATTTCAAAGAAATAGAATATCACGCTTGAGTGATGTCATACTGCATAATTGTCAGTTATGCGTTGATTAGTCATGATTTATTGACTTTTATAATTTTTGAAATTTGATTTCTGTCATTTTTATGAGATTTTCTCACGAATTAGCTTCATAATGTCCGATATATTTTATGTAGATAACACTCGTGGTATATTAACTGAAGCATACAATTCTTAAAATAAGTAAATTGCTATGCGTTAATTATACAGTATAAACCCCATTCTATATACTGTAGAACTTTCAATTTAATAATAAAGCAACATTTTACGCCCATGTGCCCGCTAAATTAAACATACATGAAATTTGAAATTTAAAATAAGTCCATATTTTATGGAGTTATTTATATACTTAATAAAGTTTAATATTATTAACGAGAGAAATTACTTGTTTGATTTTGCAACAAAACAATGTCAAATAGAATGAATTTTAAAAACAAAATTAAAATTTGGTCGTTGAACTTTAATTGTATATTAAGCGCCTCATTGTCTATA
>JAQGBX010006517.1:0-12385 GCA_034698745.1 Megaphyllum sjaelandicum
ATATGGCGCCATCTTTTGGCGATAAAGGATAGCTAAATCTAACTCCTGATCGCATAAAAGGGGTTAGAAAATCAAACGACAATTTTTACCCGGGCAAAGCCGGGTATTACTGCTAGTTTTATATATATAGATATGAGATATGATCAGAGGAGAAATAAGCTTTACTTACAAAAATATAAAAAAAACAGTTGCTAAAAACCTAAAATTCACCACAAGGTCGACTGAAATCATAGACCAGTGGTTTCCAAACTTATTTTTACTATTGTCGCCCTTTTAGAAAAAAAAATTTCAATATTTTTACCTAATTGGAGCAAATATTTAGTCAGATCAGTTAAAATGATACACTGAAAATTAGGTTTTAATAAAATTTGTTAAAATTGAAACATGTATTTTATAATTTTAAATAAATGCTGTTGTATAAATGCATCAATTTTTATGCGTATAAATTATGTTTCACAGAGATAGAGCATGTTTTCATTGATTTCTAAATTCATTTAATAATAGGTCTATTTCAAGTATCACAAAATATGCCCTAAATGTGGAAAGCAAATCCTGACTTGAATAACAGTTAATTGAGGTGTTTAGAGTTTACTAGACGAGTGCTCCACCCCTGAGCTAAAGAAGCGTAATGACAACTACTCAGATGTCCAGATTTAAAAAATATTAATAATAGAAAAATTTATAAATATTGCACACAGAATGACATTTGAACAGATGTAAGTCATAATCAGAAAATTGCCTCCTAAGAGGTTTGAACTCATATGACACCTGGCTTAACCAGGGCTATACCACTGAGCTAAAGAGGCGTAATGACATCAGCTCAGATGTCCAGATTTAAAAAATGTTAATAATAGAACAAATTATAAACATTGCGCACATATTGACTTTCAAAAAGATGTTAAAGACTAATTAAAAGGTTGCCTCTTATGAGGTTTGAACTCATGACCCCTGGTTTACGAGACCAGTGCTCTACCACTGAGCTAAAGAGGCGTGTATACAACTAGTCAGATGTCCGGATTTCAAAAATATTAATAATTGAGAAAAAATTATAAATATTGCACACAGATTGACTTTAAAAGTTTGCCTCCTATGAGGTTTGAACTCATGACCCCTGGTTTACAAAACCAGTGATCTACCTCTTATACGCGTTACGAGAACTGCTCAGACGGCCGGTTAAGTATAAATTAATAATTGCAACTATTAAATGTAAATAACTTTGAACAAAAAATAATTGCAGTTTTTTCATGTTTTATTTGGTCACACCATCTTAAATATAAATTAAATCTAAAAGAATCATAAAGTTTAAAACACAAGCCGAAGTTTTACAAATTGCACTTTTGGCAAGTGCATAAAGTCACATGTGCTAAGCCTAAAGGGAAGTTGGTTTCAAACGAAATCATCATCCGATTCGTTATTAAATGTTAGCATCTTGCTTAGATAATTAATTAATCACTGAATAAAAAGCAATGCCCTAGGTGAAGATCGAATTCATGACCTTAATATTATAAGAATTATACGTTCTTACTGATCAACTGTTAACTGAACCTTGTAATACTTCTGTAGGTAAAACAATATCTCCGAAATATAAAACTAAAGATCGTCTTTTTTAACGAAAATTAAACATGGATACATAAAATGCATCGCCTCCACTTTAGCTCAACGGCAGAGCACAGTAAAAAATTTTCAGTAAGAAATTTACTTACTGGCCACACAGCGCCAACCAACGGGCAAACCATCGATTATTTAAATGCATTACCAATATTTGCCCGCTGGTTGGCGCTGGGTGGTCGGTAAGTTAATTTCTTACTGAAAATTTTTTACTGTGCTCTTACCCATTGGGTACGCATTCGTTCGTAATTATAATTTAAAAAATTAAATTAACGACCACCAGCGCCATCTACCGGGCAAACAATTGGTAATGTGTATCAAATGAGGTTGTGCCAGGTGACACTTCGCCATGCCATGCTTCAACGCTCATAAATTAGAAGTACATGTATGTACTTCTT
The DNA here is from genome assembly GCA_034698745.1 of Megaphyllum sjaelandicum. NCBI lineage: Eukaryota > Metazoa > Arthropoda > Diplopoda > Julida > Julidae > Megaphyllum > Megaphyllum sjaelandicum. The sequence continues at coordinate 2,007 of JAQGBX010006517.1, forward strand.
CGCAAAGCGGTATAAGCAGGCTTGTAAGACACAGAGTGGCACACTAAGCACTATTAGGCAAAAGTGGCAAAAGTGATGAAATGTTGATGGAATGCCGTATTACCGTAATACGTGTCCTTCACTCATCATGAGATGCTAACGCGCATGTGCAACTACAGTGCAAGGTTTAACGCGCCATGTTTGACCTTGTCAACGCATGCATTGGCACACGCAGATATCGGGGTTCAATTTCTGCATGCACCCCAGGCTCACAACGTTAAGCTGACAAAAAGTACGAAAGAAGATGAAGTAACTTACAGAAAAGTAAGTACCAACGAATGCGCACCCTTACTCATGAGTCATGTTGGTTTATTTGGGTGTGACATTCGTTTTTGGGTATAGTTAAAGTAAGGTTTAATTCATTGGTTAGATTTTTAAAGGACTATTGATTTCGGTGTGTGTCACGTGTTTAAATCCATCAGCTGATTGTTGCTAGATGTTTGTTTGTTTGTTTTACTAGATTAGTTCAGCTGCTAAATAATCATAACTGTTCCATCTGACATTTCAATATATTGACGCAAATATGTAAATATAACCGACATCAATCTTAATCAATTGTATTGGTTGAAGACGACTAGCCTCCAAAGAATATGAAGAACGTTACAAGAAAATTTCCATGCAGAAATCCTGATATTGAATTTTTTTTACAAAAACTGATAAGAACAACGTGTTCCTGTGATTTTAAGAAATACTTAGCTGAGAAAATCTGAGATAAACTAAATTCGACTTAAAAGATGACATTTGCGGAAAAAATTGGCGTTTTCTTATTTTTATTTAAGATGTTGCGAAATTTATTTTACGTCACGCTTATACGAATTGTACATTTTTAATATTTAAAATGCGTTTCAAAATGTTTTTATATTACCGAAATCCTTCGCTACCTGTTAGAATTTTCCCAAATGTTATATTTTGGTTTTATATTACATCAGGTTGCCCAATTCATCAGTTAACGATTAAAAAGTTTTCAAAATTTCGAACGCTTGGTAAACATTTAAAACATTTTTTAAAATTGTAAACATTGAATACAGTTTCAAACGTGTTTAGACTTGTTAAACAAATTTTATAGTAATCTTTTTTTTTTGTCCACTAAATTGAAATATCCAAAATAAACTAGAAACGTCAAATAAATTTATAACTTTTGGAAGAAAAATTGTTTTATATAACGTTTAATATAGCTAACAGAAACTTCTATATCCATTCACCCTCGCTGTAAGAAATAAAGGTCGGAAATTCTAAAAAAAATTATCGTATATTTATTTTTACGACTTTATTTGGTCAGTTTCGCACCTTTGGCACTGTTTGTATTGTCAACTGCATTTGATAGCAAACAATGTACACAGTACGGAGATAAACTTTTTTAGAACATGTTTTACCTTATAACGCACGATTAAACATTATCGATGACGGATGTAGCTTATCTGAAAATAAAAAAATATAAAACATTTCGAAATTCGTATAAATTGAAGTTGCTGTGAACGTTACTCTAATTTTGTTTTTCAAAATTTCCGAAAATGGCGAGTTCGGATGAATTGTCCATTGAGTTAATTGACCGTTAATTCGTATAGTTGTCTTTACATCCGTATTTCTTGTATTTACACTCCAGTTTTAACTCGAGTACTTTTCTGTCAAAATCCCAATCCTCGTATCTCTATACAAAACTAAAACTCAATAATGAAGGCAATTTCAAGATGTATACTTTAAATTTTAAATGAAACTAACAGAAGCGAATTGCTCGCGGTCGTTTTCACAACGGCGAATTTGGATTAATTGTCCGGTGAGTTAATGGACCGTTACATTAATCTCTCGTTAAATAGCATATTTCTCACGATCGACATTAGTCAATTATTTTTCAGATTAATCGTAGAAATTGTTTCACATTTTTGGATGATAAAGCAATTCGAAGGACTTAAGTTGTTGTTGTTGCGAGTCATTGGTGATTTATCATTGTACATCAACGAATTGCAAACACGTGTTTTTCAATTATGCCAAACTCTAATTAAGACGGTAAGTCACTTATGTTAGTTTCATGAAAAATTTTATATACGAACATATTAAAACTTGTTTAATTATTCAGTTTTATTGTTTTGTAGATACCCGAAGATTTTGATTTTGACAGAAAAGTACTCGAGTTAAAACTAGAGTGTAAATACAAGAAGTACGGATGTAAAAACACCTATGAATTAAGATATTATTGGGTAAGGAAGACATGTTTTGTATTTCTATGTAAACTACGTGTACTTTCTAGGGCAAATTTTACGATTCCATTTCCAATTCAGTTTAATTTTTCAATTAGCACATTTAAACGCTTATACTGTATGCAGGCCCAGGGAGAGGGAAGTGCAGAGGGAGCATAACTTCCGGGCTCGGGGTAGATCAGGGGCCCGGCCGCCCAGGAATTTTTATTCTCGTAATTTTCTGAGTAAAAATTGTAAAAATGTAAACTTTTTTCAAGAACAAATTGCACATTTTTCCGAGTAAAGTTTCAAAATGTTCAACATTTTCCGAGGCCAAATTTACAAAAATTTTCCCTTTTTTGAGGAAAATTGTACACAATTTACCACATTTTTTTGGAACAATATTTCAAACCATTACTATATATATATACACCTTTTAAAAATGTTGCACTTATTTCGAGTACAAATTTGTAAAACATTGATTTTTTTTCAAATATAAACTGTTACAATTTTCCACCTTTTCCAAGAACAGATTTGCAAAATTTTAAAAAATGGTAAGTTGAAATATTTTAAAAAATTGAAAAAATTCTTAAGCCTTATTTATAAGATTTTGCCAATATTTTCAAAAAAAAATATAGAAGGGAAGAGGCCCGGAATACACATTGCACCCCCACAAATAATTCCTCTCAGTGGACCTGCTAATATGTCTTTCTTAAAACTAAGTATGCATATAGTTTTTAGATTAAAAAAATGTTAAAAAGGGTAAATAACTGTTTGTTTTCTCGAAATTAACCTAATTTTAAATTGTATGTTTTTCTCGACAGAATCACATTTCCGAATGTAAAATCTCTTACCGAAGGAGTTTAACGTACCAAATCCAACTGTTAAATCTCTTAGACAGGTAACAACTTAAAATGGATCGATCGATGACATGTGGTAAAGATTTAAATACAGTAAAACCTGTTAAGAGTGATCACCAAAAAAATGCAATGTTGGTCACTGTACACAGGTGGTCACTATACAAATGGTGGTCACTAGTACAATGTACTTGTACATGTAGACTGTAAAACACGACAAAACCAAAAAAGTACAGAATCATCATACTCAAGGGTTAAAGCAAGATGTAACGTGACTCATCCGTTATCTAGTCACCTTTTAAGGTACATTAGCAATGTAAAAATTGCAATAAAGATGACACACACTGGTCACTATACACAATAGACAGGTGGATACAGGTCACTATACAGAAAAATTTTATGTAGAAAATGTAGACTAGCTAGAAAAAACAATACGCTAATAAGTAGTCAACATAAACAGTTGGTCTCTTTTCCAGGTTTTACTGTATAAGCTAAAGCCTCCTCCGTTATTAAAGCATACTGATGATGTAACACGAATACAAGAAACAATTAAATTTATAGAAACTTAAATGAAGCAACTTCGAGATACTTTGAAGAAACGCATGAAGTCAACCGATTATATTTAAAGTTAAATTAATTGATTATCACTAGAATTGAAATCATTTGTTTGAATATTTTGTTAATATAACTTATAACAAATTCCTCTGAATGTTCGTATAAGAAAATGAACTGATTTTATTTACGAAATTGTTGATAAAGTAGAATAAAAAAAAGAATAGAAAAATTCCAAATTCTTACTAGCCATATTTATTACTAATGGAAAAGTGACCACCTTTAAATGGTGACCACTTTTTAGTGGTGTTGAATTCGTCCACGCCTGATTTACTTTTAGTACAATACTTTATTATTCACACATTTAACACTTTGTCCACTGTGGGACTTACATTTAGAACACACGAGCTGCTGTACACGTTCAAACTTTCAAAGAGAGTGAGAGAAGGGCGGTCAGTGTGACCAGATAACTTCTACTTGGTTTTCTCCCCATCTCGTTACAGTGCTGCCAGATTGGTACACGTGCGTGACATCATGAATCAGGGGCGCACTTCCAACAAGTGGTTTGTTTTTCTAGTGCACATTTTCTGAATAAAACTTCTCTGTATAGTGACCAGATAACGGATGAGTCACGTTACATCTTACTTTAACCGTTGAACATGTTTTACAGGTGTGGTCATACACGAGGCGAATTATTTCTGGCACGTTCAAAAAGTTCTGTCTTTTAGAATGTTAATTCTAATGTGAAAAACTAAAAATTGTTTAGAAATATGCGCTTGACTTTTCGAACACAACCTAAACTGGTAAGTTTCCAGAATTGCAATAATAATTGCAATTACCTAATTACAAATATTTCTTAATTTTCCTTAATTTATCATGTTAGGGTCTTTAGAAGACTGTGGCTTGTTGCTTTAATGAACTTTACGATTAAATGAGCGTAAGTCATATGAAAAAGTGTGCCATCACTATAAAATAAACGAATGACTTTCAAAAGTATATTGTACGAAAATGCGTCTTGTGTATCGCTATAACTATTGCTCAAGAAAGCTACTCCTTAAATATGAAAAGGAACTTTCCAGCAAACTACTGCTGCATAGTTGCTAAAACGAGGGAGGTGCGTTTGGTTTCCTTTTTGAAGAATCAAAGTCGTTATTGTCAGTTGCTTCAAATAAAGTTAAATGCCTGAATAATAAGTAGCCAATTCCATGCAAGACCTCGTCAGATATCTGTATGTTGCCAATTTATTTGTATTTTGCTAATATCGCATCAGAAGACACGACTTTGCTGGATTGCTAACTGATGATAGAATGATGATATCTGTAGCAAATATAACCTGTTTTCAAACAGTTTGGATGCACATTTTATTCGGATATCAGAATACTATTTTAAATTTTATCTTGAAATTACTTCTCAGCAGTTTTTTCCCACAAGAGCCGGGTATTACAAATTAATCGTAAAGCTGGTTTAACTCGTCATTCTACTTCATAATAAAGGTGCAAAATGTATTCTTCTTCCGTTGCGAGTCTCGGAAGCAGGCCTACAATTATATTTTGCAATTATCGTACCAATCAGTTTAATGGATTTTTGAAACTTTGTAAAATAATAGTGTCATTTTTCGTGCTTTTTGTTTATTTTTTTTCTTCAATTTTTTATCTTTTGATAGGGTGTAAAATCGGAGGCAGGAAATGCACACAGCGAATGGAGGTCGGGAGACCGAAATAAATACCATGGTACTGTTGTGTTAGTTACCACAATATCATTTTTAAAAATAAACGCATTTTGTCCCTAAAGCGGTGAGTTTTAGCTATAAAAGAGAAATTTGAATCAATAGCTAGAATTCTTTAAGCTGGTCATACACGAGGAAAATTATTTGTGAAAACATGGCACGTTCAAAAAGTGGCACTCAACAGATATTCACTATGCTAAAGCGCAGTTTATTAATGCGTGCATTACCTTAAATGCACCGTGCAATCGTATTTTCACAGACCATTAATTAATCTTCTGGCATTTTATTTTGCCACAAAATCAGTTATTGTAACGCAGCAAATTAGCGCACCTGTAGAGTACTAGGACGAGCAGTACTCATAAGAACAGATGACTTCTGCCTTCGCTTAAAATTTCTAAAGTTTCATTGTTTAAGAGGGTTGGCCACTCAGAATGCGAAGACTCCCACCACAAGACCCGAAGATCAAGCAGAACGGTCATCAATGGTCAAGAAAACTCGTTCAGAGGAACAGTTTTCCGACCAGCTTCACGCTCAGGAGTCTGCACTTCAACTCGTCATCGTGGTTGGACATGCTGCTATTTTGATAGCAAACCACACTCACAATCAACTATAGAATAGATCCTGTGAAGTATAGTTATTGCCTGAGCAGAGTTTCGTCTTTGAATTTCAATACAATGAGTGATGCACGAGCCTGCGGTTAACCTCGCACAAAATGAGTCTTTAAGATCAAATTACACAGCAGTAAAGAATATTTCCATTATAGGCAAATTCATCGGTAATTTTACTTAATTTCCGCATTTAAAATATTTTAAATATTTATATTAAACGAGACATTTCTCTAAAAATGACAGATGCGCAGCACCAGATGTTAAACTGCTAGTTGGAGTAAAAGACGCCAGGGGGGTGGCCAAAAAAAAAACCAGCGTCCATAATAATTCATCGAAATCATTTTTAGAAAACCATTGGCGTATAAAAACATTGAGTAATCTACATCATTCGTTTAATAGCAATCAACCAATATGTCAATTGCAAATGAGACTTTCATTTAATACTTGCTACGATAACGTAGCCTACGTGGCTTTGTTAGAAGCCGTTCCTTGAAGCGCCATTGCTTTGAGACTTGCATGTAGATGGGATCTATTAACACGTAAGCGGAAAATTCAAAAATATATTTCGCGTTAGAAACATTTACATTGTATACAATAATTGCTTTTATAAATGGCGGAAAGGATGATAACATCTTAAACATGAAAGAAGATCAACTAGCACTGCAAAAAGTCGTTCAATTCTTTGCACATTTTCGTAATAATTAATTTACATGAATGTAATTCATTTGCTCTGCAGCATTTTGGAATTACAACGTTAGATAAATAAATAAGGAAACAATGTAAAACGTTTAACGTTTACTTCACGAGGAACTGTGATATACAAGTATAATTTCCTCGATTTATTTTAGTAGAAATATAAACTGAACACAAAAATGTGGGTGAAAACGTGCACAGACTTTGAATTTCAGCTTTTACCTCAATATGTTGAAGTATTTTTATCTGAGAACGCAGAGCTTTGGCCATTGGACATTGAGTTTGGCGACAATACGGTCGTTTCAGCAAGCTTCTTAATTTCATTTTATCCCTTTCATTCAGTGGTAATAGTGACATTTCTGGGATTTGAAGCCGGTCAACATCGGAAGGAAGAATTCTCATATACATTATGTGAGGAACAGCCAAGCTTTCGCTATCGTAGCTCGAGGCCTTTGATTTGAAAATATGAATATAGTTTGGTTTAACCTAATCGACGAATAAAAAGGGTTTTAAAAGAAGGCGGAATTTCGCTGTCCTGTAGTCATTACAACTCGTTTAATTAGCTGATTAAAGTTGGTGCAACCAAACAACAATAATCAAGTGCATATATATACTACATGTACATTATGATGTATAAATCTCACATACCAGTGATCCAAAACGGTACACGCACATTATTTCGATTCCTGTAAGGGCAACAAAATTTATTTATAAATAATCACAAAGGCGTTTTTTTTGTGGTATACGTGTATTTTAAAATCAAGAAAGATGCTGCTAAAAAAGCTTAAAACTACATTTTGCCATTACACAAATTTAAATGGCCGGAAAGAAAGCTTGCATGGAAAATTGCATATTCACTGAATAAACAGAATGAATGTTAACGTTACACTTACATGTACATGTATACATGTCCTCATCAGAGCTGTTTATCGCCTTTAATTTGCAATGTCACGTGTTACCGTGTCACGCTTAGTAACGAAATTGTACATTTTTAAACGTATTATTAAAAGCTACGATTTAATGTGTGAATATTTTATACTTTTCATTATTGACGATGTTGATAAAATAACGCATGTGAGAAGAAACTGAAATAGAAAATATATTTTTATTAAAGTTACAATTTTCATCTCAACACGTTCCATTTGTGTACCGATTTATCTCATAATGTTTGGTTAAACTTTTCGTTTTAAATAAGAATAATAAAGTTATTAAAATTCATTGACAGATTTATAATTTATCAATCAAAAACTGAGATAGTTTTTTTTTTCTCAAAAATTAAGATAATTTCTTGTTTTTAAAAAAAATGTGTGTAATTTTTTTTCTCTCAAAAATTTAGATAAATTTTTTTGTAACGAATTTTAATACTTTTTTTCTCAAAAATTTTGAAATTTTTTCTTCTCAATTTCAATAATTTTTTTTATCAAAAATGTCGATAATTTTTTTTCTCCAAAATTTCGGTATTTTTTTTTTAAATTTTGATAATTTTTTTAATTCAAAATTTCAATATTCTTTTCCTCAAAAATTTCGATAATTTTTATGTTCTCAAAAATTTAGATATTTTGTGTTTCTCAAAAAGTTCGATGATTTTTTTTCTCATGCACGAATTTAGTAGTTGTTATTTAACAAAAATTCGAAAAAAAAAATTTTCTGAAAAAAGGGGATAATTTTTTTCTTACGAATTTTGAAAATTTTTTTTTCTTAAAAATGTAGATAATTTTCTTTTTCAAAAATTTCGATAATTTTTTTCTTACGAATTTTCATAATTTTTTCCTCAAAAATTTCGATAATTTTTATTTTCTCACAAATTTTAACAGTTTTTCTCTTAAAAAGTTTCGATAATTTTTTTGTTTCTCAAAAATTTCAAGAATTTTTTTTCTCACGAATTTTGATATTTATTTTGCTCACAAATTTGGATAATTTTTCTTCTAAAAAATTAGATGATTTTTAGCTCTTAAAAATTTGGATATTTTTTTTTACGAAAATTTAGATGCGAAAGTTTAAAGGTTTTCGAGTGCAGATTTGTAAAATTTTTAAAACAGTTTCCGAAAGGGAATTTTTAAAATTTTCAACAGATTCTGAAGACAAATTGGCAAAATTCTCAACATTATGAGAGTATGAAATTTACGTTTTCGAGTAGGCCTGTAAACTTAAAGAGCTTTCAAAATTTTCCGTATGCAGTTTTTTTTATATTGAGGACGTCTAAATGGGGGGAGGGGATGGTGGTACAGATTGACTAGACACAATGCGGACAGTGGGTAGGGAAGATAAAATTTTGGGGAAATTTTAAGGACGTCTTTTTTGAATGACCCCTTAGACTTGCAAATATTTCCAGATAGTGTATGGATTATGGTAGCTTGAGGAGTAGTTGTCTGAAAAATCGCTAATTTTTCATCAGAAAACAAATTTAGTAGGTTAAGATGAAAACTCACGTTCGCGAGCCAGCAAAGATTTCTGATGATTCTCGAAACTTCCATTACTTAAATAATAAAGTCCACTTCCATAGCCTAGGAGCACAGTGAAACTTCTAAGTAACTTCTAAGTTTTACCACTAGCGCCAACCAGCGGCACACAATTGGTAATGCATTTAAATTCCCAATTTTTTGCTCGCTGGTTGGCGCTAGTGGTAAAATAAATTACATTCGTAATTAAAAGTTTCACTGTGCTCCTACCCATAGGTTCCATTTTAATGAAAATTTTCTCAAAATGGCAAACATATACAGTAAAATCTGTTAAGAGTGACCACACAAAAAATGCCATGTTGCTCACTGTACACATGTGGTCATTATGCAAAGAATGAAATACATTAAATTAAAATAATCAACATGTACACTGCACTTATACACGTAGACTGTAATACACGCATATCAAAAAACCACAAAACTTAAAGCAAGATGTAACGTGACTCATCTGTTACCTGGTCACTGTTTAAGGTACATTGGCAATGTAAGAATTGAAAAAAAGAAAACACACACTGGTCACTTTACATAATAGACAGGTGGTCCCTGGTCAGTATACGGAGAATTTTTATGATGGAAATGTACACTATATAGAAAAAACAATGCACTACAGAGTAGTCAACATAAACTGGTCACTTTTCTAGGTTTTACTGTTTCTGGAAATACGGCACGTTTAAAAAGTTCTGTTTTTTAGAATGTGAATTCTAATGTAAAAACTAAAAAAAAAAATTATCAGAAACATGCGCTTTTCTTTTCGGACACGCCTAAAATTGGTAAATTTACAGATATAACTTTACTCGTGTATGACCTTCTTTATGAATTTTTTGAAAAACGAGATGAAATGTTGATGCTCTCATGCAGCAGAGCCCATTTTCTTTTATAAAATTTGGTTTGATTGAAATTTTTGCATTTGCATCAATTTATCAAGATTATGCATATCGCCCACATCGAGGAAGTTACTATAAATATTTTAACATTTTAATATTTTAACACGGATTTTCCATATTAACATTCGAAATTATCAATTTTCTCATTAATTACCATTAATTACCTAGACCTATATAGTGCATATTATAACTATTACATATCCCACCAAAAAGATACCAATCTGTATCGATGTGCGTTTCCTTTACCAAATGTCAAGTATTATACAGCTTTAAACTGTCAAATTGGTTTATATTAAAATGCGAAGAAGACGAAGACGCATTAACGCTCCAAGGGCTTCATGCCCTTCTATAGCGGGGGTGAAAAATTTTTTTTTTTTTTTTTTTTTT
>JAQGBX010006518.1:0-12385 GCA_034698745.1 Megaphyllum sjaelandicum
GTATTTTGTTAGGAGAGCCACATCTTGACATCGAAAGAGCCACATGTGGCTCCGGAGCCACGGGTTGCCGACCCCTGTTCTAAGGATGTTTGAGAATTTATGAAAAACAAAAAAAAAAAAAAAAATGAGGTGGGTGCGGATTAGGTACGAGAAAACGACGTGTTTCATACGGTTATTAATTGGTACGGATTCATAATTCGCGTTGATTTCATGAAGATGTGACGCTCAGCTTCCTCGGTTTCCAAGGTAATGAATTGCAGGGATTTGGGGCTCATCCATAAATGTTGTCCTCAAGACGAAAGGGGGTGCTGGATGACGACTGCATGGATAGGAGTACTCAGATAGAAACTTTGCGAATCGCGCTTTTGGAGTCGTGAAGTCACGCTTTTGGCTCATCCATGAATGTTGTCCTCATTGACGAAAATTAAGGGGGTGCGGTGTGGTATCAGCATGGATTGGAGTACTCAGACAAAAACTTTGTAAATCGTGCTTTGGCAGTCGTGAAGTCACGTGTGCTAAAAGTTATACCAGTTATGACGTCAAAGATCCACTTATACACAAAATCCTTCGGATTTATGAAAATAATGCAATGATGTCATCGTGCAACATCTGTTATTATCCAAGTATTCGAGCGTACATAACGTCGATTGCGGTTAGTTATTTAATAGGCCATTCGTTATTCGGGACAACAGTTATTTGGTGCAAATATCGAAGAGCAAAGCTACATGTACATTAAATAAATTCCACGAATTTGTTTCGCTTATATTTAGGGGAACATAATAATATCAGACTCGGATTCAGACATGGCAAGGCCCTGAGCTATATTAGAGATGGATCGTTTCCCCCCTATTCGTACTTTGTACTCGAAAAACGTGAAAAATTGTGTAACTTTGTATTCGGGAAACATGGGAAATTTTGCAAGTTTGTACTCGGAAAACGTGGGGAAATTTTTCAATTTTTGTCCTCGGAAAACACGGAAAATTTTGCAAATTTCTACTCGGAAATGAGTTATTACCGCATTACCTTTACCGCATTACCTTTTCTGGCTTGCGACTGATTTTTGTGTTTGAAATCAGCCAGAAAAGCGACGTTTGACATTAAAATTTGATGAATCGGACTTTTCTACATCTAAACATATGAGAATTTTTGTGTGTAAATAATAATTAGTCGTGAAAATGTCATCGAAAACGACTTCTTAAACCGACAAAAATGACAACTGAAGGCATTACCGCATAGCACTTGTGTTCGTAGAGATTGCCATCTTACGTCATCTTTTTATTGGTCAGTTGCAAAAGATTATTGTTCGCTATTGCAAAGTTGTGTCATTAGCTTTATTTTACTCTCAAGTGTAAAAATGTGATGTATTTTTCCATTAGTTTTTAATGAAATTAAAAAAAATAGACATTGTACGTTGCTGAATTGAAAATAGACATTTCGAAATGGAACGTTTTTATTTGATTATACAGTGTATTTGGGAATAATTTTAAATTTATTTTTAATTATCCGCCAGTATAATTATTTCTAAAACTAGAGAAATTTTAAAGTTTTATAAAATTGAATAGCTTCCAATGATGCGCTTGTAGGGACATAATTTGTTGCATCAAGTTCGAAAGATCGCAATCACTACGAACATTAATGTAATGCAGTGCTGCCTTCAACTGTATATTTTTTGTACATCTACTAACCACAGAATATTTTGTCTAAACTTCTCGTTTCTTCAATAGATTTATATTGCAAGATTGAAAAAATGCAAGTTTAGAGCAAGAATCGATGCTAAAGTTCAAAAAGCTCCTCTTACATTAATAAAATAAAATTATTATACAGTTTAAAACTTGAAAATACCCTACTGTTTAACACGTTGATTTACAGTATAAATTTATTTAGACAAAGGAAACCCAGTTGGATGAACTTGTGTATCTAATTTCATTTCATTAAACAATTCAACACCATGCTCTTAGAGGTAGGCCTAGTATTTTCTGTAAACAACTTTATAACTTAGTTATTAATAATTAGACCAGTCGTTAAATAACTCACAGAGAATTAAAATTGTAATAATAATTTTCAAACATACATCATTTGGACTTTCTTTTCGTTGCTTAACAAACTTTTCATTATTAAATGTCCATCACAATTCCAACACTTTTTCAAAGTTATTCATCTTATAAAAGATGAAAAGATGGCTTGCGTCCTAAAATTCCCTCCAATTGTTTCGACATGATCTAGATTTGTAGTTACCTGACTATTGAAAATCATATTAATTATGCCAACAAATGCCACCGTTATGTAATCATCTGTACACATGGTTAAGTTAGATAAGCACCTGCTACAAATACGCCAAATTTGCTTTTTTTGCATTCTTGGCAAATTGAGGTACTTAAAAATACCGACTAGATTGCCTCGAGTGCATATGTGGGGTAGTTTTTGTATTGTGCACTATAGGTTTCAGTATAATATTCCACCAAGTTGCAAACGTAATTTTAAAGAACATTCCATATAGATCGCGCAGCATTGTATTCAGTATAGAGTCGAATAACAATTAATAAAAAATGTATAAAAAGTACAACAAAAAGTGTTATAAAGTATAACATATCTGACCAATGATAACTTAAACGTAGCTGCCCTCTTAAAATGCCACATAAACAAAAATTATTAGACAGAACTGTTGTGATACCATGATAACTAAGAAAGTTTTTTTTCAAATGTAATTAGAAAAAGAAAAATATTTAAGATAATTCTCTAAATGAAGCCATTAATAAATCCATAAAAGCTGTAATTTTTCAGTAGCTAAAGCCATTTTTTACATAATAAACATTTTCATTATATCGATAGTTTGATACCAAAAGAACAATAAAAGACTTTTGTAGATCAATAAGTTACTTTCGATAACTTACAACAACTTTTGCATGCATTACAATTTTCAGGGAAAACGAGAAACAATGCTTCTCAAACGTATTTTGGACTACTGCCACTTTTTAGAACAAATATTTCATTATTACCGTCCACCGATTAAATCATTTAAAAATTGTGCATCGAAAATTAAATTTTAATGAAACTATTAAACTTGAAGCATTTATTTTATAATCAAAAATATAATTGTGCAAAAAATCATTCTTAATGCGTTGTTTTCACCCTAGTGACCATTTAAAAAATCATTTCAAGAAATCACTATCAAGAGCTATGACAATTTTGTAAAAAAATGGCATGTTCTTGCTGTTCCATAATGTTCCAAAAGTGGGGAAAAAAAAGTTAAAAAAATTAAAATAAGATAGACTAAACAACTCCCTTTATTTTTCGATAAATTCAATGTTTCCATACTAAACAGAAATCATATAAATGTACATGCAGATAAGTTGGCACACAAATTAATCTAATGTGCACTTGTTCATTGTTTATCAATTTAAACTGATAAAAAAAACCAAGAAAATTTAAACAATAGGCTTCTCAAATATCTCTCTCCAAATCGTAAATTTTAGATATTAGGATGTTCTCTAATGAAAATAAACATACAGGCCTACAAATTGCGCTCATACGTACAGGTACATATGGCCGGTTCTCTTTCGAATTATTTACTATATTACTATATATACAGTACTATATTTGCTATTATATTAACAGCAAATTCAACTTTCTGCTTCGAAAAAGTTGAATGGATTAACTTTGTCACCACATCCACAATTGAAAACATGATTGTTGGCAGTCAGGTTGTTTATTAAACACTAGAACATAACATTTTATAATATCACTTGAGATAAGGGAGCAAAGCGAAATAATTGCAACTGTCCAGTCTCATGCAGAAATTCTTGTTAGAATTTGACACACATGTAATATCTGATATTTATAGTTCAATAATATATGCAAAGCATGTGCATGAGAAGGATATAAAGCAGGGACATAGGGGGCGCGATGTCATTAACCCATTTCATTAAAATAATACACGAGCATTCTAACGCAGATCAACATTTGGCGTTTTGCACGGAATTCTCGACAAAAAATATCTGAGTGTTACACCTGCTCAGAAACTGCAACTTTAGCAAATTAAAAGTAGTAACATTTCTCTTTTTAAATAATTGCACAATTTTTTTCTCAGTTTTCAACTATTTTCGTATTAATTACTCAGCTGCAATTAATTAATCATATTCAGGATGTCTCAAGAATTTAAGTGCAAAATAAATTTCTAATCGTTTATTTTTTAATTTAATAACTTTTGTAATTATCAGATTTAATATATAAATACCTTAATACCAGTTAGTGAATGACAATCGATGATATAAAAGTTCATTACACTGTAACTTATGTTTAAAATTTGTGCACTTAATTTCTTTGAATTTTGAAAGTTACTTGCAAGAAATTTTCTTTTCTTTAGAAAAAGACAGGAAACTTTCAATCATTCCAATGGTTTGCAGAACATTTTCTAAAATATATCTGGAAATCCCAACATTTTACATTTTTGGTGGCGCAGTAAAAACGTTGCTGGATTTATGCATGGTCACGAGATTAATTCAAGTAGTTTGGTAAACCAGCTGATAAATTATAATTTCACGATTTTAGAATGAAAAATATAAAACTGAAACTTGCATTTTTCGATAAATATAAATTGCCAAAAAAATTGTATAAGCTGAAAAATATACTAAAGGAAACATTTGAAGAAATTTTGCCAACTCTGAGAAGGAATTTGAAAAAGACTTAACAAAATTTTAGAAAAAAACTTGCTTTATGCTTCCCAAATTTTTAAACTACTAATTTTTAATTTAGTATTTTTCAAAGAATATGCATGTATTTTCACAGTACAAGAGAATCCCTTCTGAAACAAAATAAACTTAACCACAGGGATATTTTAATTGTGACGTAACTTTAATCAGCAATTGTCGATTTTAAGGAGATGAGAAAATGTAAGTATTTACAAACTCTGAAAAAATGAAGCATATAATTTCAAAAAAAAAAGTATTACGAGCTTTCACAAGTCATGAACCAGCAAATACAAGAGAAAAAGCATAAAATTAATAAAATCTGTCCAGAACTGAACCCGACAATATTTCAGAAAACAAAATTTCATGCAATGTTGTTTTCCTTTTTTTTTCCTACTTTTCATTGTCTGCTAATTTATGAAATGTTTATATTAGGTAAATACTTCCAGAGCACCCATAATCTCGTTTTCATAAAATTATCAGCTTTACCATTTCTGCAAAAAAGATTACCAGTAGGCTATAACAACTCCCTTCTAGTTGTCTTTCAGAATTTGCACATTTTCTAATCTCTTCAAACTTTTAAAAATCTGACAATACCGAAAAATCAAAGTGAACAATCTGAATAAATATTCAGCTCAGTCAATTGATATTTTATACGTCAAATTTCCTATGCAAAGCTTTCAAACGCAGGAATGGACTGGTGATCATAGCACATATCTCCAGAAATCTGAGTAGTGATTTTATGACTGCGTTAGCGGCTAACAAAAACAAAAAAGATTGAACATTCAGTCTGACTTATCGTTCGAAAGGCTCCTGTAGTTTCGGGGATGCCTCAGGTTTTTCTCCATGCAGTTTTTAAGTCTTTTGAATCGCACAGGCTCTGAAGAATCGGACGTTGAAGTAGAGGGTGCCTCGTGCGAGGGCGGGCTGCTCTTTAAAAAGCTCTGCAGTGCGATGCCGCTATCTGGTGTACTCACACTTCCGCTGGTTTCCCCATTCTCTGATGGTGCTGGACTGCGGTGGGTCTGTTGCACTGCCACACAGACCACCTCATTCTTACAGTCATCGTCCTGGGCTACATCGCCCTTTTTGACACTGCTCGACATAGTGCTGGATCCTCCAGCCCTCCTTGCACCTCGCTCGGCATCCACACGATTAAAACAATGTCGCTTCCTGTGGGAAAGCAGAGAAGAGTGGTCGTCCGTCTCTGAGTCCGAATCGGAGATTTCTTGCACCATTGGCATCCTGCGTTTTCTCAACAGTTTCCGCCTTTCTGCATTCTCCAAACTGCTATGGATATTGAACGACGCGAGTGGCCTCTGGCCGTCACCACGTGCCGTTGTGGCATTCTCTTCGGATTCAACGGAGCTGGTGGTCGAATCTGAATGCTCCGAAGATGACAACTTAGCAATACCGAGTGCAGCGGGTGCGCTGCTAGTCCGTGTGGAGCCATTTCTCACACTCAATTCTTTCCTTTTTGTTGTATCGTTCTGCCCCTTTTGGTGCTTCAGTGCCCGCCTCTGTTGCCGTTGCTGTCGCTTCTGTCGAATTAGCCAAGAGATGCTCTCGGTCATGGAACCCTGTTGATTTGACTCATCGTCATCATTCCCAGCAGGAGAATCCCCAGCAAACTCCTCAGCGGCAGCCTCGTCAATCGGATTCAAAAAGTTCCAGCTTCTGGTGGGCAAATTCGGGCTTAATTGAAGCGAGCTGTTGCCAGCAGAACTTGACACTGCCGGGGGCTCTGGAACTGCATCGCTGGAGACGCTCTGTCGCATCTCGCCATCTGAGCTGGCATAAGAAGTTGAATCATTTTCCGAAAGGGACACACTTTCGGCCACGTTAAAAAGCCAACTGTCACTGTTGCCACCTGACAGGCTGCTGTCAGAGGTTAGGCCTTCGATTTCACGTTGCACTAATGAGTCGAAGAATGCCATCATGCGGGAATCCTCCTTCATCGATTGGTGGCTGTAGTCGTGAGTCATCACTTGGCCGCTTCGCATCACAAGGTTGATGTATTCTTCATGGGTGTACACTTTGCGTTCTTTGTCCGCTGTCGGGGAGTGCTTTTCAAGCCCCCCTGATGAGCCAGGAATCTGGAATGGGCTCCATAACTGAAATAAAGGAACTCAAATCAATTTAAAAATATCCATTTATCCATACGTTAATGAATTCAAAATACAAGAGTTCTAAATTGGAGGCCCAATAATGCTTCAAACAAAAGTTTTATAACACCAAAATCAGTGACTTTTAACAGTGGCATCCAAGAAAGAAATCAAAGAGTAAGAAAACTGTCTATGCAACGTTTATGAATTGAAAATAAATCTAATGTATTTTACACTTTAATGGTGCTTTGAAATGCCTCAGCTTATAGTGTACGGCATTTATTAAAACCATGTTTCATTATAAAGAAATGTTAGAGTTTAGCACTGAGTGGCACGTTTACTGGCTAAGTCAGAATAGACGAGCACATTTCAGAAAATTCCACAAGCATTTCACACTCAAATAGTGTAATATATGTGTGTGGCCCTTTTTTTTATGAAATAATACGTCAAAACATTTGTTATGCTCAAAATAACCGATTAAATCCTACATTGCCGTTCAAGCATGTTGTGAAAAAAGTAATTTTTGATTATATAACTTTTAGGATGCACTACTTCTAAAATACAGACACGTATAAATGTATTATTTCAACTAATTTTTCATTTTTATGTGATAGATTGATCTTAAACTTTGAGAAGCAGATGCTTCCTGAAAAATCAAGATCAATTAAATCACATAAATATTAGACATAATGCAAAAAAAGATTATTGAAGAAAATTTCTACCTTTACAACTTTCTCCACCCCGGACGATGCCAACAAGAAATTGGAAGGATTAAAACGCACTTGGTTAACAATAGAGCGATGGCCTTTAAGAACCATATGAGCTTCCTCAACCAACTCCTCTACAAATACAAAAAAAATCGGAAAAATAAACCTTCCCTCAAAAACCAGACATTTTCTCAAATTCAATACGTCATAAATTGGTGCAATTTGTGTCATGGTAGAATTAGCTATCTGGGATCCCTATTTTGGATATTACTTCATGTTATATCCTACCTCTGCATCAGAAGTGACAACTCAAAAATTTTCAAATTTACAATATGATCACTATCTTCACAATAGTTCTGCTAAATGGCAGTAGTCTAACTTTACCATACCGTACATCCATTCAATGTAAGCAATTTAACGAAATTAATTCAGCTGTAAATAAAATGTTTGGAATTGTAGGATTGTAGAATTGATAAATGTAAATTAATGCAATAATGCAGAATAAATGTATTCCAGTTTTTTAAAGAAACATAAAACTTGTGAAATAACTTCACAGACATGTGCTTAATTAACAAATAACAAAGCTAATAGATGCTCAAGTAAAGTTCTTACAATATAGTTAAGTTTAACTGAATCAGTGATTGTGCAGTGCACATTATTCTTGTAATATTTGAGAATCATCAGCTCATATAATTAAGTCGTTGATTTCAATCCAACTAGAAAAATTAAATTTGCACTGGAATGCAAATTGATGCAAAATGTTTAATTTCACTATGCAAATTGCTAGTCAAGAACGTTAAAATGATTTTAAATTTAATGATTAACTTACTATCACCGCTGCCTTCTGGTGGTATCTTCCACATGTATAAGTTAAAGTCGTCTGACCCGGATAAAACAAACTGAAATAAAAAACACGATAGCTATTTTAAAATATGTAGTGATTGCCTTAGTAAAGCACTGTTTACAAAATTCATTTAATTTTAAGCTTAACAATTCAATCTGCTTGAAATTAGTTCCCTTTAAAAATAATTGGAGCAAGTTAATTAAAACTGCAATGATCTCAGAAATATAAAAATAACAATCTGACCTGATCATTATCACCGGCAAAACAGCAACTTTTCATCGTGCACGAGTTATAATACCCCGGATGGTCGAACTGGCACTTAGGAGAGGGATTGTGTATATCAAACAGGATTGGAGGCAGACGTCTCCGCAAAGCCAGGATTTGAGTGCCACTAACATTAAAACGGACGCTCATACAGCTTTGAACTGGCTGAGTACCACCATACTTTATTAACCAACTGTTAGACAAGGTATGAAATAAAAGTTTTATAAAGCCATATGAACACATAAAAAAATGTTATGAAGCAAAAAATCCGCAGCCTTACTCTCGAGGTTGCCGAACGTCCCACAAACTGACTCCCTCTTTAGAATTGGCTGTGGCTAGCAGCCGAGGCTCTACAGGATTATACATAACAGCGTGGAAAGCTGAAGAATAGCTTGCCAGGCAAAAGGGATCTGCAAGGGTTAATAAAAAGGGAAATCGCTTGTGAAAACGTTTCAAAATAAACAATCAAAACTACCATAACTGCTGAAAGCAGATGAAATTTCTACCGGTAGAGCTTGGCTCCCTTATATCCCATATCAAAACCCTGCCATCATCACAGGCACTAGCGAAAACGTTGTCATTGAGAGGATCGATGGACAGTCCATAGACGGCTTCTTCGTGAAGAAATACATTCAATGTTGCACCCCTACAAGTACCGGGAAAAATGTCTTAAATTATTAAAAAATGACTGCATTGTTTAAAAGGGGTATACAAATATATAACGTACGTATGTGCATCATGGACAACAACTTGTTCGTCATTACCTGTTAATATCGAAGAAAAAAAATATGTGAAAAGAACTGTAATGTCCAAAAATACATGTATGTCAGTATATTGAACTACATGTAATGTGCATACCAGCTGAAAATATTTTGGAATTATGATTGTCAAATCCCAAACAAAATATGTTACTATTATGCTCTCCTTTCATAATCATTGGCTTTCCGGTACCATGCATTGCTTTTTCAACATTCCATAAAAGTACCCTGCGGTCATCTCCACCTGAAAAGGAACACTCAAATCATGAGAATGCGCTAATAAACAAGGGGGAATCATTGCCATAATATTATGCAAATCACCAAGCTTAAACGCAACAGAACATTTTTTTAAAATGGCAATGGCACAAGGAAAAACAATAAATATAGAATGATTGAAAACGTCCCTTAGCAATAAAGGAGAAACAATAAAATACATTTTTTTGTATCTGTTTTTTTCATCATCTAAGAATGTTTACCAGACATCGTTCAATATGACATTGATAACAAGTAACTGATCTGGCTGGAACGTGATTGCACAATTCGAGTGTCCTTCATACACAATAAAAAAATCTGCACGACCAAACGATGACCAATAAGTGATATTAATCTGGATATCTCACCACCCAAATTTTTTTTCTTCAGATAATTTAATCAGATAGCAAATCACGTTTGTTCACAAGTCAATATTTTAAACTTGGACTTAATTAAAGTACAATACATGTAGGCCTACTTTATAAAATGCAATAAATGTGTTAAGCAATCATTGCAGCTAAGTTTGTCTGTTTATTGGGATGACCTCAGAGCGTCTGAATTAGCTAATTCGTTTCATATCTAAATTAGATCTTCCGCTAAATTAAGAAAGTTGAGAAAAAAAGGTGCTAAGGGATAAACCAGATTGGATGACTGACCCAGAAATAGATCATGGCCCTTTCTAATACATAGAAGAAGCGCACTTCCTATCTAATCGATCAAATTTCGCACCGAAGTCACATTTTAATCTATTTAATGAAAAAGATCTAACGGAACAAATTGTTTTGATAATACCTGCATACAAGCTAAACATTGGTATATGGACACGCTTGAGAATTGAAAGTCTCTCAATTAACGTCACTCGATCCATGTGACTATTCATAAAATTAGCAAGCATGTGTGAAGTAATTTAATTTCTCAGCATTTAATTATTTGATGGACATCGATTTTCAAGAGAAATGTAAAACAACTTTAAAAACAACTTAAAGCAGAATTTGAGTTTTGTTGAATGAACGTGTACAGGAAAATTTTCAACAAGACAAACAATAACTTGACCAGATGACATTTTGATTAGAGGTAGGCCTACTGTATGTTAATTACCAGCAAGCTATTTGAAGTTCATGGCACAACCAACTTGTTTGTAAATACTGCTCGTTTAGTCAAGTTTTTAATTAAATCACAATCACTGTTTGGCAAAACCTGGGTAAACCTGTCAAAATTGGATTGTTGATTTGGTAAACTGTAGGCCTAATTTAACAATAATGCCCGTAATTGTGCAACTAGGAAATGACCCTGATATACAATGTAGCCTACAAAGCCATCATAGTGCGATGCTCTCAAAGTCAATAATTATTTTGCATTTGTAACAAAAGTAATCTGATGTTCCATTCGCACATGGGCAAGAAAGTTTATTTTTACAGAAAAAAAAACTGCAGTTATGACATTTACTGTAGCTTTGCCGCAATTTCCTGTTTTAACATTTTCATGAAAACTGCAATTTGATTGTTTTTCTAATTGCAGTATCATTGTTTTAGGGCGCAAGGGATTCAAAGGTCATAAAATGACCACGTGGGACAGGATGACAAATTTCCCATAGGATTTAAGAAACAACAACGGACGGGGCATCAGTTTCAAAGTATACCCCAGGCAAAAAGCAAACTGCAACGATGCAATTGCTTCAGTTTGTTACAGGTTACCACAATGGAATGATATACATGTATTTACAGCACTGAATTAGCAGAATTTCGTTCTGGCTTCTGCGAAAGATGAATACCATATTCTGGAATGGACCCTTCTCGAGCCTCCCCAAATGTAAATTGGACCAAACATTTTAAACCTGTAGTATCATGGTCTATTGGAAAGTATGGCGGAACCAAAATTAAGATGCATGGACACTGTACATACATCGTAAAGGTCCATGGAATTGTCTTCGTTTCTAGTTGGCGACAAAGCATTTGCTTTTTGCTTGGTATGGTTACCTAATGCAGTCATCAGAAATAAATCTGCATAAACTGCAAGGAAAAGCAGAAATATGTGCAGTTCATCTGAATACAGGTACATGTAGCTTAAGGAAAATTATCGTCTTCCTATCACTCACATAAAGGATGAAATTGTAAAATTAGGAGCTTGTATATCAATATGGCAAATGTGCTAAATGAATTACTGTAGTGAATTAGTGTTGCTCTGGACAGCTGGATCAAATATATACATTCATTTCAATTAATTGCAAAAACTGATCATAAAACATAACAATGCCACGAACAGATATCCCTCAAAACCAATTAAGTTACACACGTGGTTTGAACTCAAGCAATTACTGAAACACGCACATATGCAAAGCTATTTAGTGCAGCTGCAATAAATTTCTATTACAATCTTCGATGCAAAAATAATCAAATTTATGGATGTGATACAAAAGAACGACGATGAAAAATTGTCATTTCAGATCACAAAAATATTAAATACCCAATGTTCCTTTTTGAATTTTTAATGTTGTACTACTACAGTATATCTATATATATAAAAATGAATGTCTGTGTGTGTCCATTATGCGCTTTTAAACCACTCATCCGATTGCCATGAAATTTTCTGGACTTATTGTTACCACTTCCGCGCTGGTTTCTGCGTTATTAAAACCGTTTTCCGACTTATACTTTTTTTATATAAATTTTTCAAATTTTTACGCATTTGAAATTGGACAGAAATTGGAGCACGCGCTATACTATAATGATTTCACGATTCCAATCCACGTGCCGTTGCACGTGGCTGCACA
>JAQGBX010006519.1:0-12384 GCA_034698745.1 Megaphyllum sjaelandicum
ACTTCGGTGACCACGCTCCAAAGGCCGGCGCCCTTTAAATGCGCCTTCATCTTGGTGCTCCAGATCCCGTAGTTCTTTCCGTTCAAAGTGGTAATTCCCGACTTGGGTTTTGCTGTGTCGCCGTCCATAGTTGGCTGGACTTCGCTGATATCCAGGGAGCACAAAACTCAAATTACTGACTTGCAGAATCGTCCGCCGCTGTTTGTCACGTGTTAGGTCTAGTATTAATCCTGGCCTCCTCCACTGCGTGCTGAGCCCATAACCTGATGAATTTCAGTCAGACACGTGGTATCAATTTAATGCTTATTTAATTATTTCAAACTAACTGGTTAATGCTACATTGAATTTCAAAATGAGCCACTAAGGCATAAGGATTAAAACTTCTTCATTTACTCGTGTTGGTTCCAGACTGCCTAACACACGTCCATTCAGTCTAAAGTTTGGTTCAGAATGTTCTTGCACATCTCCTCTGCTTAGTTAAGAAAGTTCGAGAGAAGAGGGGAGAGTTGGCTCACCCTCATACTTCTCGGAGGAAGTTGGTGCGTGGGTGGCGACCCCGTAGCTGGCCCCACATCCGCCGTGCGCACCTGGATCGATGACGCATCTCCAACATTTATTTATTTATGTGACCTACTGTTTACTTTCTCCCCACACATCCGGGTATTCCCGTTGCCATGGCAATTAATGCTTAGCGCATTAATTGCCATGGCAACATGAACCGGGACCAGGGAATTTCCCCAACCTGGTATGCTAGCTGCGCGTAGGATTGGCGCTCCACAAATTTTGTAAGTAATGAATGTTTTATTTTTATATTTTGACCTAGGCATCAATTTCTTGTTACACGTCAAAGAAACGCTTAGGGCCCCCTTAAACTGAGCATGTAGTCATAAGTAGTGTATTATCGCCTGTTATGCAAAAATTCAATTTTTAGGTAATTTAATAAATGTTCAAATATGATGATGAAAAAAGTTATACGCGCATTATTTTCCCTTCTTTATGAGTTTTAATAAATATTGGAATGTTAAATGCAATCTTTGAAATGCAATGAAAGTGTTCGATGCTTAAAGTTTGTTTCTGTAATGAATTAATGGTTTCTGTGAGTAATTGTAATTTTGGATCATTATTATGGCTTAATGCATGTGGAAAACCACATAATTTTCCAGAAATGTGAACTTATTTGAAGCAAGAGTAGGGAATAATTACAATGGAAAATTCGTCAAAAACACATTTATTGTTTACCGTGCAGAGCATCTTAATCATGGTAAATTAAAGCAATTTGCATATATTAACATCCCTTAATTAGTAGGCCTACTATCTTTAAAAAAACATAATGATTCAATAGTAAACGTTCATTTGCTTGAAATCAACACTGATATTTACAGCTATGCCATGGCATAGCCATTTATTTCTTGAAGCAGGATAAATGCCTTTTTTTTTAGCAATTATAAAATGCTAATTTTTAATTCCAAATATATTTCATAAAAATATATTGGAGTATTACAATTAGTGTGTGCAAACGTTTAGGGTGGGTAAATTGCGTATTTTACTGAAAGGTATTTATGGTTTTTGTGTTTCAGATCAAGCAGCATGACAAGTAAAAAATCTTGGAAATACGCTCAACTGCTTATACAATCTAAGCTATAATAAGACAAGAAAAGGTAAATTAAAGCAATTTGCAAATATTTACAATTGTTACTTAATACACTCTTTAAAAAAGTTATAGGAGCATAATGGCAAAGCTGTGAATATCACATTTATTATACGCTAAATAAATGTTCAGCTTAGCTACAAATTTATTTCTTGAAGCAGGATAAATGCCACTTTTTTCCGCAATGATAAAATGCTTATTTTTTGGTTCCAAATGTCTTTTATAAAAATATATTGGAGTACTACAATTAGTGTGTGCAAACGTTTAGGGTGGGTAAATTGTGTATTTTACTAAATTTGTTTTAAGTTATGGTTTTTGTGTTCCAGACCAAGCATAGTGACAAGTTGCAACATCACCAGATAACAGAGCCAACAATCCATTGCCGATGAACCTAGCGATCACTCCTGGAAGAAGGAAGATCCAAAATGGACCTGCCACGCCAAAAATGAACTCGTCCACCCACGCCAAGGTCGCCTGAGGGAGGTCGGCCGGTAAACAGCAAGGGTCCAGAATGCAACACGAGATCCTACACTCGAGCTCTCTTCTCGAAGCAAGCTCTCTCTCTCCCTGTCAATCATTTTGTATACTGCACTGGAATAAAATGGCCTGTTAATTTTCTCATAAAAATCCTGTCTGATCCATGTTATTATCCTTTGTATTGTGTTGCGGACTCTATAGTCCTCATCGCTCCGAAATCGTTGTTGTCTCCTCTCTCCAAGACGCCTCGAACGCGCTTTCCAAAATTGTAACCGCGTCTTTGGCGGCACACGAGAATTTTTGCCCTTGCGCCCCGCCCACGCGATTTGGCCGCACTTTAACGTAGCTTGAGGATTTTCAGGGTGACCTAGCGTGCAGCGCAATTTCTCTGGCTTCTCCCGCGTCAGGCTACGTCATAATTGGCTTCCAACTTTATACTCTTACCCACCTTCGTTGCGATGGCTCTTCGCTCGGGACATCCTTTCAGGTCCTCGGATACTGCCCCACCCCACTCTTTCCCTCATACCCCTGTATCTGGTGATCACGATTACTCCTTTTACGATCCTACCTACCCCCTCCCTCTTCCCTTCCTCACCTTCCCGCGGATCTTCCGGTGAAACTCCAGCCTCTGCTGGATGCCCATCCGGTCCTCTGAAAACATCTTGATGATCATAATGAACATATATCAAAATGGCTTCTGCTCGTCACGACTCCCGGTATTCCTTGCTTAATACCCGATTCCGGTCGTGGCAATCGACCATTTCTCACCTTAATCTCTGGTTGGTTCGTGAGAGATCAGACTTTCAAGACCGCTTAATACAAGCCACCACTAAAATTCAGCAAGTTAGAGCCGAATGCGAGCAGCTTCGCTCGCAATTTATGGTCTCAGGGGCAGGATATGAACCTGTGTCTCCTCCCCCTAGACATCATTCTTTGGTGGGGTCCTTACCACCACACGCTCGGTTTCTTCATCCACAAACCGCTACTCCCCCGGGCTCATTCGTCCCTCCTACACGGAGGCATCTCCGGTCGACCTTACGAAGGTTTTCAAACCTGTCGGACGGTTTTCCGGCGACAAGGAAGAGTTAATGGGATGGATGGCACATGTTTAGTCCATCCAAGCTCTACATAGCATCTCCGATCGCGTCACATATGACGCTTTAATCGGTCTGCTTGACGGCGAGCCGCATTCTTGGTGGGCACGAGCCCGCGATAATATCCACGATCTTGCTGATGCTTTTTGAGTCCTACGAGCTCGTTATACCAAAGTCCAACCCGACGCTGTGATCCGTGACAAATTATATCGTTTCCAACAACACGATGGTCATTCCACCGTAGATTTTCTGAACCTAATGTTTGATCTTCTTTATTCTCTTCAGAATCCTGAACCTGAGCACAGTCAGGTTACCGTCCTTTTTAAGGCCTTACATCCCTGTATCAAGACGAAAATCAACTGTGATACCGTTTATTCTGTTCAAAATTTGTGGGATGCCACTATATATGCGGAAAAGATCCTTACCAACGCTGATACTTGGTTCGACCAACGACCTCCCTGTTCCCGGACCGATAAAAATACCACCACTACCACTTCCAAGCCGAAGTCTTCGTCAATGGCTGATACCTTGTCTCAGACTCCTACCTCTCGCCCTGCATATCGCGGCTCGGACAGCCAATATCGCCCGTCATACTGCCCTCAGGCTCAACAGGATGGCTCTAAGGACACCTCGGCCGGGGTCACGCCTCCATCTACCGGAGCGGTGGTCCCACCCTCCGCCATCTCAGATAATTTACGCCTGGGTTGTCCTTGGTGTTACCATCTCAATGTTAACGAACACACTTGCCCTAATTGTAGAGGGAAGAAACCTCCAACCACAACTTTGTCGGCCAGCGTCTTAAGTTGGCTGACCAGCAGCCTACAGCCTTGGACATGTTCGTTTGCCGAACTTTCATTGATCTCCATGGCCATATTTTGCCAATTACCCTTAATTTACACCCGTCATATCCTCCTGGGTATTGACTTAATACGATCTGCAGGCATTTCATTGAAACCAAATTCTCTAACCTGGTCCTTGTAGGATTTACGGGCCTCTTTCTGCCATGACCCCGGGTCCTCACGTCTGATTTCTTGAGCTTATGCGCACTCATACGCTCGCGCCCGGTGAACACGTGCAAGTAAATACCTTGCTCCAACTATATAGTGAGCTGTTTCAGGAACCCACCATACCGGCATTGGTCCCTCCTCAAAAAATATCTATCTTGCCAGGGGCCACCCCAGTTGCGGTCTGATTGTATTCCTATTCGCCTAAGCGGAAAGCACAGCTAAAAACATTGGTAGATGATCTATTGGCAAATGTTTTTTTGCGCCCCATCACATCCGAGTGGGCCGCCCCATCTCTATTGGTAGCTAAGCATGATGACTCCGGTGAGATGAGACTGGTCACTGATTTTCGTGGTGTCAATAAGGTTACCATTTCGGATACATATCCTTTACCCAAGATTGACGATCTCTTAGCACAGTTACAAGGTAAACGCTTCTTGACCACCTTGGATCTTACTAAGTGCTATTGTCAGGTGCCAATTAGCCCGGATTCCCAGAAATATTTTACCATGATTACCCCCTTTGGGACATTTTGCTATACGCGAATGCCCATGGACTCGCGCAACTCATCTGCGCATTGTCAGCGGGTAGTGGAGCACATCCTTTAGGATATAAAGGACACTCTGACTATCATCTAACAGGATGACCTCCTCATCGCAAGTGCCATGTTCATTGAACATTTCTTAGACGTGCGGGCGGTCTTGACCGACTCTTACGTCATCGCTTCTTTCTTAAGCAACCGAAATGTCACTTCTTCACCACATCGGTGTTATTCTTAGGCCATCTTATCACTCCGAAAGGGATTAGTCCCAACCCGGAGAAAGTCCGCGCTATCATGGACCTTCCCCATCCTAAAGACGCCCATCGTCTCAAATCCTTCTTAGCGTCGTGCAAGTGGTTCAGGAAATTTATTTCCGACCTCTCCACGATTGCGGCTCCTCTGAATAACTTGTTTAAAAAGGACGTTCCCTTCATTTTTTCCGCCGAATGTGCGGCTGCATTTTCTACACTCATAACCGCGTTGGCCTCCGCCCCCATTCTTTCACCTCTAAATTTCGCCGAAAGTTTTTGGTTATACAAAGATGCCAGCAGTGTGGCAATGGGCGCCGTGCTCGCCCAAGGCGCCGAGGATGCCCTCTGCGTGGTTGAATACGCCTCCAAGACCTTCAATAAGGCTCAATGTAATTATTCAGCAACGGAAAAAAAAGCCTTAGCCGTCATTTGGGCTGTCCGCAAATTTCGCGGGTATCTGGAGGGTCTCCAATTTGTCGTCCATTCGGACCACCACGCATTATGGTGGCTAATGAACAAACCTGACCCTCGATGCCGGGTCGCATGCTGGATTTTTAGCGTGCAGCAATTTAGGGTTGACATTAAATACATCAAGGAGGAATCTAAATACCCTCGCGGATCTGTTGTCTCGCCCATCCGAGACACCAGAACCCGTTGTTCTGTTGCATTTGTTTACCATAGAGGACGAGCTGTATACGGGCGAACAATTCATCACTTTTCAGCAAGAGGATCCTGGTCTTGCTCCTATCATTCACGCACTGGCTCACCCCATTTCACCTGATGACCCGGAGGCTCGAGTATCTTCTATTGAAGGACATCCTATACAGGAAGCTCATCATGGTTGATGACGATGAGCCTCGCCTTCTCGTCCCGGCGGCACTGCAGTTGCGACTCATTCAGATACACTATGGCACACCCACGGCCCAGCACCCAGGGTTTGCTGGTGCCTTGTCCCGTCTCTTGACCAGATATTACTGGTCTGGATTACGTCAACAGGTCCAGCTCTATATACAGGAGTGCGAAACTTGCCAGAAATACAAGGCAGACATGCAGGGGGACAAAATCCTATTATCTTCACCGGCCATGCCGGCCAGATTCGAAGTGGCGTCCATCGACATCGTCGGACCCCTTCCCATCACCCCGGATGGCAATCGATTTATTTTTTTAGTTGCCGACGTGGCATCTGGGTGGGTGGAATTATTTCCCCTCCCCGATTCCATGGCTGAGTTAATTGTTCAGCACCTCATCCATGACGTGTGTTTTCGTTACTGCACACCGCGGATTGTGCGCTGCGACCATGGCCCGCAATTTTCTGCGGCCATCTTGTCCCAGGCATCAGCCGCATTAGGCTTTCAAATACAACACACCGCCTACTACTATCCGCAGGCCAACTTAGTGGAACATCGCCACAGGGAACTCAAATCCAAACTTGCCATCGCGGTTGGGTTGTGTCATGACACGTAACATATACACATTCCTAATATAAGGTGGTCTTTCAACACATCTCACAACCAGAACGCGGGAACATCTCCCTTCTACATTACCTTTGGCGGTCTGCCACGGCAGCCACATGACAACCTGTTTGCCTTTTCTGCTCACTGCAGCGACCCAGCTTTTCTCCAGAATACCTTTACGGAGGTTTTGGTGGAGTTAGCCTCCAACCTCTTGGACATCCAAGATAAATTGGAGAAAGCACAGGATTACAGACGGAAAAAATATAACGTCAATACCTCTTTTCCTTGCTTTCAAATTGGTGATCAGATTCTCCTGACGACCCACACGCTCAGCAACGCCGTTAAGCAATACACCGCTAAACTTGTGCCTAAACGAGATGGCGTTTATTTTGTCCATAAAATCATTTCACCAGCAGTTTTTGAGATTTGGGACCCATCTCGGGCAGTATCCATGGGCGTATACCACGCCAAGGACCTCACCCCCTTTCGGGTCCCACATCTAGAGGATGCTACGCCATCTGCTTCGTCAGGTACTTCCACTCCGGAACCTATGGAAACTGAGCAAATGTGTCCCACGAATTCCACGGAGTCCATTCCTTCAGGGTCCACGGCCTTAATTCCATATCACCACCGTTAAGGCCGAGCCATTCGCCCTCCGGCTCGCTTTCAGGCCATTTACATAGTCGACTTATCCGAGGCCGTCAGGCGATTTAATAAAGAATTTGGACCTCCCACCCTGCGTGCATTTTGGGATGTCACTGAGGCGTTCATCAAACAACAATACATCCCTGACCCTG
This sequence comes from Megaphyllum sjaelandicum, assembly GCA_034698745.1. Classification (NCBI taxonomy): domain Eukaryota; kingdom Metazoa; phylum Arthropoda; class Diplopoda; order Julida; family Julidae; genus Megaphyllum; species Megaphyllum sjaelandicum. The sequence continues at coordinate 7,267 of JAQGBX010006519.1, forward strand.
CACTGCATCATTATTTACGCCGCTATATCATGGTCTCACATTTCGTTGAACTAAAAAACTCAATGCTGAATTTTCTAATCGACAAAACGCCGATCGCACCCTGTTTTTCAAGTTAACATGGGCGGCGGCATCGTGTCTTGTTGAACGGGGATACCCATCTGGCTTGGCCAGGACCTTTGATCAAATATTATCGCCTAACTTTTATAACAATGGCGAGTCGCAAACTGTTGACGATTTATTGCTGGAGTACATCGGATTTTCCGATTTTCCAGACCCGGCTCTTTCTAATGCTGCCGCACTAATTGAAGAACAATTTCCTCGAAATTGACCTCGATTTCTCAGAAGGCTCCGAATTTGTGCTCAATGCATCCTTTCCCACGCTATCAGGGGATTGTCCTCCTTCATTTCCGGACGATATGGACCTGTTGGCCATTGGCCATCTTAATTGATTACCTTGTTAGGATCACGTGGGGTAGGGTCTTATAAATATAAGAACCCCTCCATCTTTCACCATACCCAGCCATCTTGCCAGGTCGATTGTATGTTCTCATCCTTCGATCAAGCTACGATGTCTTCTACGCCACGTGTTCCCAATAATTCTGACAACCGACTGCCCATGGATACTGACCAGACACTGGACCAACAGATTCGCACCAGACCGACCCAGGATTACACATTTGACACGGATTTATCGTCTCGCGCCTGTGCTACTACCCATTCGACCCCGGCACCGTCCACAGACAATCCTCAAACCAAGCCAACGCATTCTCCGATACTACCACTGTCTCCAGGTGTCACTAGGGACCCTTGGCCTTCGGACACTGGGCTAGTTTTTGACGTCTCCGAGGCCTTCTCAGTGCTCACCCTCGATGAGGCCACGGCCATCGCGGAGCGTGAGATGTCCACTGATCCTGGAACTACAGCCGCACCTTTATCAGCGGACTTCGCCACCATAGCCGCTCTAATGGCCGAGGCCGCAAATCCTACGGGCACCATTCAGCGTTTAACTTCAGTATTTCAAGATGTTGCAACCGCAGTCGCATCCAATAGAGAATCACAAAAAGCGATGTACGTGCCTTAAAGACCCTAAGCGATCCCGCACATGTTGCGTCCTCAACTTTTACTCTTTGAGACACGGCCTCTGCATTTCATAATCTTGTTGACAAACACACCCAACTGTCTTTACAAGTGGAGGCCCAGTCCCAACGCATGCGTACATCGGATGCTACCACGCAGGTACTTTTGCACCGGTACAATCAACTCGTACGTCTGGGTCCACATCGTCCTCATAGGCTGATAGCCAGTGCTTCTACACAAACAGATTCATTCACCAAGAATCAAGCCACGCAAACTTCCCTGTATCCAGTGGTGCGAATCAAGGCGAGTATGCGAGACTCAGTCGATTCACACCTCTCACTATCCACGGCCTCGTCCGCCCACACCATAGACCAACGTTCTATTCAGCTCTCAACATTGACGCGGCCTCATCTGCAGACAGCCTGGAGATCGACGCCAATTTCTCCAACGATCTCTCTGGGACACTATTCTTCACCGGACTCTTGGCACTCGTCATCACCGGTTCGCCATGTTGAGGTCGTCCCAGCAATTGATGCTTTATCTGTGTCGATCGCGACAACCACTGCAAACTTGCTACCGGTCGTCACTATTTCTCAACAAACACATGCGGCCATTCGTACGGTTGCACTTGCTTCAATATCGGACCAAGCATCCACGCCGACAATCGACTCGTCGACACGTCTTGCCATTGGTCACAGAGACACAGACATCTCGTTACGTGTCCAAGACCATTAAGCCCCGACGCCTGCCTGGTAGAATTAGACCGGCGACAACTATACTGATACTCTCGACTGCCTGTTCGTCCTGGAGTCTCCCTAACTCCACCGGCACCACCTACCCTAACTCCTAAACCAGAATACGAGCCTTGCCTGTCGTCGCAGAAACGCGTGTCCAGGGTGGATTCTGACACTCCTCCAGCCAAGCGCCCTGCGCGCGCCTCAGCCACCTTGAGGGACGCAGTTTTTCCGGCTTGTTCTAGGCCCACAGCGTGTTTCACTATGACTGCCACCAGAACCTCTCGTTCATCAGGCGCAGGCTCATTAGGCTCACTACGCTGTGGTCTCAGCCCCACTACCACTTAGGCCATTACAAGTTATTGCCGTACCCGGCACTACGCCTAAGTGGATCACCATCACTCCAGTACGGCACTTTTAAATCTCATGGAGCCAACACAGCTGATGTCCTCCACTATCAGCCTTTAACGATCTACCTGCCATGCCGACCTATAGGCAACTCATAGCAGATATGCAAGCTCGCGACATCGCTCTGTCCTACAAGCACCCCAGACCCGGCAATCCAGATTACGCCGCCTGGGAGCACCGGATCACGTGACCAGCGCCCATGCAAAACATGGAAGTATGCTAGTACTGCATCTATGACGCGAAGAAATGGAACTTTTGTGCTGCACATTTCCACGGGGCATACCCCATCCCCAAAGGTCGTCGAAATTCTAAAGGTCAACACACTACATGTGTCATCACAGAACTGGACATTGCCCTGCAAAACATAATGCTATACTGCATTAACGAACCGGACTATTCTTAAACCACGAGTTACGCGTCTGCCCTGTGCTACCTGAAATCTATCCCTACTACACCTCTATGTCTGTTGCCATAAATGTTTCTTTTATTTTTCTTAGGGATAAGTACTCCAGCCATCCGGCTTATGCCTGGGGGGTGCAACGTCACCAGCAAACAGAGTCAACTATCCAGTGCCGGTGAACCTAGCGATCACCCCTAGAAGGAGAAGGAAGATCTAAAATGTACCTACCATGCCAAAGATGAACTCGTCCACCCACGCTAAGGTCGAATAAGGGAGGTCGGCCAGTAAACAGCAAGGGTCCAGAATGCAACACGAGATCCTGCTATAAAAAGACAATACTTTGCAATTAGTAGTTAGTTCACACTCGAGCTCGCTCCTCGAAGCAAGCTCTGTCTCTCCCTGTCAATAATTTTGTATACTGCACTGGAATAAAATGGCCTGTTAATTTTTTCATAAAAATCCTGTCTGGTCTATGTTATTCTCCTTTGTATTGTAGGAACTCTATGGGAAACATCACGGACTCTATAGTCCGAAATCGTTGCGGTCTCCTTTCTCCAAGACCCCTCGAACGCGCTCTCCAAAATTGTAACCGCGTCTTTGGCGGCAAACGAGAATTTTGGCCCTCGCGCCCCGCCCACGCGATTTGACAGCACTTTAACTTAACTTGAGGATTTTCAGGGTGACCTAGCGTGCAGCGCGATACGGGCTCCTCCCGCGGCAGGCTACGTCATAAAGTAAACAATCTGGAAAGACGCCCAATTACCCGCGAAATACAGGATTTTTTTCTTTACTATAATCAAACTTGTTTTTAAAAACAAGTGGATAAACAGCATGGTGCATATTGTATTGTAAACAATTGTTTTCCTTGTTAAAAAAATGCTTTCTTTTTTAGAATGGTGCATTTTCCAAAATTGCGTTTTTTGGGAAAAGGAAAAATACTTGTTTTTTAAGAACTCACTTGGGAACAAGTTTAAAAACATAAAGTAGATATGTGGTGAATCATGTATTTTTTTAACATAATGCATGCAGTGTTTTTTAATAAAATGTAGTTTCTGAAATTTTGTAATTCTTATTTTTAATAGAAGTTGCTTGCTTTTTTACAAAAAAAATATATTTTCTGCAACTGTATGTTTTTTTTATTTTTTTGTATATGTGTATCTATTGTGGTAAATTTTAATTGTTAAGGCAAACATTTTTCATTGACTTTCAGTGGCATATAGAAAATGAATGGAATGTAACCAAATTTTCTTCTCTTTTTTTCATTTCTGCCATATCTTTCTTGTCAATAACTGGGTAATCGGTTACCTAGATAATTAATTCAATCTTTAAACATCATGAGTTAATCTTAGTAATGGCCGAATTTGTAAAGACCATTGTCCGAACCTCTTTTAAAGTGGCCAATTTGGCCAGAACCATTCAGGCCGAAACTGACCTCTTCTCTTTGCTGGTTCAAGAAAAGGACAATTTGGAGAAAAAACAAAGATTCGTGCAAGATTTCAAGACACTGGTTGATGTGCTGTTACAGGAAACCATACAACATGATCTAATTAAAAAAGTATGTGCATTAGCTTGTGTTTGACCTCGAGAGGATCTATAGGGTAAGGATTAATTCGACCTTCAAAGGTAATAAAAATTTAGTTCTTTACAGTAGGATTAAGATGAAAATTTCATTATTTTAATCCAAATCATTTCTTTATGAAAGATTCTTATGCGTTTACACTAGATTCAATAAGAAAACTATAAAAAAGTAAAATAAAAACTAAGTAGTTGGAAATGAAGGTACCAAAAAATAAAAATTAAATATAGCAAATGTAAATAAAAATTTAAAATAAGTGTTCTCCCAGACCTTAAGTCAGGGAAGATGAAAAGTCTGGAAGAATGACCGACTTCGAAGTAGGTAGGGAAATTCGACGTATTGCAATGTTTTCACAATTCAAAATTAATGGCTCTATGAGGCTAGCTAAGGGACTATTTCCAAGCATTTTATTTTTACCAGTAAATTTTTCAAAGTTTTAAATGAGTTCAGAGGAAAAATTCACAAAATTTAGTCCAGCGTATTTGCAAGAAAATAACCGAAAATATGCCCGAATAAAGATATAAAATATCATCCCATAATAATTTAAAAACATTTTAAATGCCACATTTCATTTATGAAAATGTACCCGTTTTTTAATTAGTAATTTATAAGTTGAAAATGATTTACATTAATCTATATATCTATATATATATATAAAATAGAAAACGACGCCATTTTGATTTTTAAAGGCTAGCCAATCCTGTGGCGTTTGTGGTTGTTTGTCTGTTTGCGCTCCCTTTTTGTATATAGAAGAAAAAAATTGTTTTTGAGGCTAGCTAATCCTGTGGCGTTCGCGGTTGTTTGTCTGTTTGCGCTCCCTTCTGTATATAGAAAAAAAAATTGTTTTTGAGGCTAGCCAATCCTGTGGCATTCGCGGTTGTTTGTCTGTTTGCGCTCCCTTCTATATATCTTCTCTAATTTGC
>JAQGBX010006520.1:0-12384 GCA_034698745.1 Megaphyllum sjaelandicum
AGCCGACCCGGGAATCGAACCTGAGTCTACCGAATGCAAGACGAGGATGCTAACCTCTAAGCCACCTTGCTCGGTAAGGTTCGCCAAGCCAGGCTCAAAGTGCGAAGTGTCACCTGGTACACCTCATTTGATATGCATTTCCAATTGTTTGCTCGGTAGTTGGCGCTAGTGGTCGGTAATTTAATTTTTTAAATTATAAGTAGGCCTAAAAACGAATGCGTACCCATAGAGGACTTTCTTTTGCACACGTTAGGGGTATTCAGACAGCTTTGCGAATCGCACCTGGGTAGCCGGGACTCATGATTTGGTTTAAAAAATCCACTGTTTTAAAACCAATTAGCGCTTTCCTTTTGTACACTAACTTCAAGGAGTTTTAAGTAAGACCTTTTAATCATACTGTGCTTTTAATTCACGACCAAACAATAATTTAATAGCGACGTTTCAACCTACAGATTTGGGCTAGCTTTGTCGAGCGCTATACATACTGTAATTGCAAAACATTGAAAACATTACAAATTATTTAAGGTATACAGTATAAACGTACACATGAGATGAGAATGAAATTGTAATTTAAGGAATTTTAGAATTGCGATTCGCAAAGCTTCTGTCGGAGTGCCCCTTGTATCAATTCAGTATTGCAATATCAAAAATAAAACTTAGTTCTCAGTTTTCATTTACACACGTTTGTTTATTAATAAAATAATTTAAGAACTGCACACATTAAGTCAATAGCTATGAGTCGTGATGTCACGTGTGGGAAAGGAATGCATTCAATAAGGCCGGTTGACCCAACTTAGGTTAAAATCTGAGGTTTATTAACCTTGGGTTAAAATTCGACTCCAGGTCAACCTTCGGGTTTAATGTTTGGGTTGCACAAATTAACTTTAATGGCGGATTCGACAGGTCCAAAAAAATTGCACCGGTGTAGACTACAAGGTGAGGCTTAAGTCTGTAAAGTTTGCTTGCGTCTGCTGCCTGCAATAGTACTGATTTAACAGACTTATGTCTCACCCTGTAGCCTACACCCGGTGTACACCGGTGTGTCCAGTCGAATCCGCCATTTCGGTAGCAGTTACCAAAGAGGTTCAACCCAGCCCATAACCTAAGATCACGTAAACCAAAGTTATGGGTTAGAGTGGAGGGTCAGGGCAAACTAATTGAAAAGAAAGTTGACTCTAAAGCTGAACCAAAACCTCGAGTCAAAGAGTCCGGGTTGATGTTTTTGAGGCCCCTGCTGGCCTACGTCAACGCGGATGACGTCATCATGTCAATGAGACGATTTTCAATCTCACCACTACACGTCGCCATATTGAGATGTAAACCAGTTCTCCTGACCCTAAACACCAATTTCGGAGAGTCAGGGTTAGGTTCACAGGTTGACCCAAAGAGTAAAGAATTCCACCGATTACTATAAAATGGAAGGTAAGCCATTTTTGGGAGCTTAACTAGCTGGTTGAACCTAAGTTTGAGGTTTGAACCTCATTGGTTACTGCTACCGCTAATGAAATAAACCCACGGTTACGGAACCCATGTTTAACCTGCTGAAAACAAAATGGAGGATAGAAAAGGAACTAACTTTGACCAAAGCTGTCAGATATCGCATCCTATTTCCCCTGTCTGTGTGACCAGGTGGTGCTGCATGGACAATTCCCTGGATTCATCAGATTCATTATGTAGTGTCCGCCATGTTGTTTTTCCTAATTACCCTGGCTGCAGGGGTTAACCGTTTTCTTCATTTCTTCCCTAAACTACAATGGTGGGTTAAATTAACCTAGAATTACTCAGTAGGGTATCTCTATGTTATTCTTAACCTCGAGCTGTTGGTGCAACCGGCCCTTAATGCTTTAAAAACAGCGATCACTTTCACTTTGAGAAAATTTCTTAAACCAATGTACGTGTCGATTTTGCACGCGCTACTTTGCGACTGCTAAACTACGATTTGCAAAGCTTCTATCTGAGTACCCCTATATTGCTTGCTCCCAGGTACATGTACAAGGTCTTTCCAGTTTCCAGCATGAAAGAAATCACTATAACCACACGCAACATCGCTATATGCATAATATTAATTACGTTTCAGTCACATATTATGCTCTGCAGCCGGAAAGTCACGTTCCCGATGTATGATTCATAAACAGCATGTATTCCCGAGTAAATCTTTGTAATCCAGACACGCTCTGCCATTTCATGCAAAAACAGCTCATAGTAAAGCCTCGGTGTCCTGTTTGTATATATTCACGTAAGAATTACAACATCGTTGTTATAGTATCTCGTCAGCATCCACATTTTTCGCATTTCAGTTTTCTTCGGAGATGCAGTTTTGCTTCGGGTGTCGGAATTTCCACCATCCTCATGTTTCTCTTTTTTTTTCTCCTCAAAATGTTCTGACTGATTGGGAATCATGTTTGCTATTTAGTGCTTTTAATAGGGCTATTAGCGTGCGAGCACTAAATTTAAAACCTCTCACTAACCCATTTAACACCCAACTATAACTGTTCCAGAACGATCGGAGTAGTAGCCATACCACGTCTAACACGTCCTGGGATTTTCCCATACGTCTTAATCAACGATGCAAAAATACGTTGAAACAACTATAGGAGGTAATAAACGTTGCCTAATAATGCTTTTTCTACCCACACGTACCTGTAAGAATGCTCCATTTCAACTTTTTAACCTCGTAGTAGATTAAACCGCTGTATTTACAATGGTTTTCTTTTGGTGCCATTTGAGTTTGAGGAAATTTTCAGGAAAAGGAGACTTTTATTTATGTTTTGATTAAGAGTTTATTGCCTTAATCAGCGAGGGAAATCGAGCGAGACGAATGAATCGAGAGCTAACTACAAAATTGTAATCAAAGTGACATAATTATCCATGTATGAATTAGACGAACGTACGTTGATGCATGTTAATTAGTTGGGGAGTCGCCATTCATGGAGCTATTTCTCCAGTGTCGTTAAGTATACTCATAAAACTAGATTTTTGTCTGATTTACAGTGGTTCGATTGATTTATGCATCTCGAAATCTTCGTTCTCGGAGTTTGCAGAGGTGAAAAAACGTTAATTGCATGCTCTTTTGCTCGAACTAAGAAACGCCGAAATAATCTTGTGTTTCTCGGACCAATCTCATATTTTATGAAAGATATCTTTGCATATATTAAAAGATATTACCAAGATGCAGCAAAACAACACTTAAACGGTAGACATAAAATAATTTTTTTTGTCTGTTTATCAGAAAACCAATTATCCAAAAAACATGTTATCGTTCAAATTCTACACTATACAATTGTATACTCGGACGATTGTAAATGTACATGTATACCCTACATCTTAATTGCTGCTTTAGATGGACTTATATACATGTATGCATGCTCTTGATGTAGTAAGGTTTCAACATTGAGTTGAAATGGCCGACATTGTGGTACTAGAATCACCGATTATGTTTTAGAATTCTCGATTATATTTTTCTATATAATGTATATTATTATTATTTTCTAAAATAATATGTTGAATCATAATATACAGTAATATCTAGCTTCTCTGCACAGCTCTAGCAAACGATGTTAAGCAAATTGTCACGTTTCATTCATTCGCGCGCATTAGGGGAACTCAAGAATGTAGTTCTACACCAGTAGTTGCGGCATTAGCTACTTGGAAACGGTATTGATTTGACTCACCCAAAAAAATTTACCCAACAGGTGAACTCACCCATAATAAATTCACCCAAAAGGTGAACTCACCATGGAAAGCATATAAGCTATGCAGGGAAACGCAATTTCTTCCCAGGTTTCAATTTAAATATATTGTTACCAGTTTAGGTTAGGTTAGGTTAGGCCAGCGGGGGTTTGGAGGCGGAGCCCCCATTTATCTGATTTAACATACACAATTTACATACTGTTACTGACGTTTCCCTGCATAGCTTCTATGCTTTCCATATAACACACAAGTTGAGTGAGTTTTTTTTGGGTGAGTTGCCATTTGGGTGAGTTATTTTTGGGTGTATTCTTTTGGGTGAATTTTGTTTGGGTGAATTTTGTTTGGGTGAATTTTGTTTGGGTGAATTTTGTTGGGTGAGTTGCACCGGAATCCTTGGAAACACACAAGAATGCCTGTAGGTGCGTTTTCATCTAGGTCACACAAAATCCGGCATTCCTATTGGCTACATTTTAGGTACTCCCACAACTGTTGGTGTGGAACTACATCCTCGAGTTTCCCTAATATTCGTATACATGTACATACAAGTACAGTTGTAAAGTTTTCGGTAAAATAGCCCCTTTCTTACACTTTGATTTATGCACATCATTGTATATGCAACAACAAAATTTCCCCTTGAGATAATCTTTGTTGTACATGTATTTTGGCAATGGAAAAAGCGCCACCGCCATGATTTCCTGCAGAAAAATAGCGTTTTGAAAAATAATAATGAAACAAAACCAGATTAAAACGTTTCCACTTCACTATAACTGGATCAATTTTTAATTGAAGAAAAGAAATGTGCTTTAAAAAATGGAGTTGTTGCTGTAACCAAATCCAAATTTGATGTCCTCGGCCTTAAGATCATGCACTTTATTAAGGAACAGGTTGTGGTATATGAACACCCATATTTTGATAAATATTTTAACCGGAAAAGCGTTTTATCCTGCTAGGGGTTGGTATTCGTTACTCATCGCCACGTTTTATAACAAAAACGATTTTATGTAGCCTACATGATGCATGACGTCATTTTTTTCTTTTTAGGTCAATTCCGAGTAAGTTGTCACAGGAATGGATGCAAGTTGCCACGCAAAGATGAGAACACTCGGTCATCAAGCCGTGCGATTAAATGGCGTGTCTGGAAGCATTGGTCATTTCCTCCATGATGAGGTCGATCATCACGAAGGATCGAGACTTTATGACCTCATCGAGCCAAACAAGGGTCAAAGTGAGGATTTTCGTCTAGGATAGTTCAAGGTAAGCACATGCGCGCACGATTTCTCCAGAAAAACAATTTTTTTGTATCCTCCCCATAGGCCCACGCATATTTTTGGGTCGTTATATTCGAAGTTGCATGGCAGGTGATTGGCCTTAATCACCTGTTCGAAACCTCGATTTGGGCAATTATGGCCCTGGGGAGCTCCAACCCGTTCTTTTTTCACCCTCCGCATCTAACCTCGTTTCACCCGGAAAAATGGGAGCGGTTGGGGTTGTAGCCCCCCCACCACCCCCCCCCTCGCTGTCACTTTTTCCAAACGGAATCGTGAAAAATTCAGATAGCATCGGAGTATGGCGTGATTGCCCATCATGTATGCAGATTTCGATGGATTTCGGGCCTTGTAAGGCGCATTTCGGTTATTAATGATCGGCGTGTCGGTCTGGCTTTCAATTCTGACTTCTAACCCGTAATAACTACAGTTTTAGAAAATGCACTAGCGTTGACCGAAATACACGAGCCATTGTTATTATCGATCATCGCCACGCTGCTTGTTGCTATTTTCAATCATAGTCAAAACATTCCTTCCAGTTTTTTTTCTCCAAGTTTGAAAATCGAATGGCTGACGATGAAGGGTCATTGCCAACGCTGAAATCAGGATTTCCCTATACACTTTTTTAAGTATAGAGATAATAATTGAACCGAATTTACATATTCTTGCAGTGTCTGAGATATTCCCTGTTCGATAAATATGCTTGTGATATTTAACGCAAGACGTCTTTATTTATTTCTTTAATTTTATGAAAATTTGTAAATTTATTTAATGCTTAGTTTATCACCAAACGTTTTTGTTAGCATGACGTGAGTTCATGCATGGTTTGAACAATCTTTAACGCAAGAGCTCCACATTTTTTTTTGTAAATGATGCACATGTATTAAAGCAAAGGTGACCGATAAAAGTGCACTAAATATATAGTTATATTATACCCATGTAGATTTAAATTTCGAAATTTTAATTAATGTTTTTCTTAAGAACTGTGGAATAATGGGGCCACCAAGAAGTTTTACGAATATACTTTTGACAGTGATGTTACTTCACTCAAGAATATTGCTGTAATGTAGGCCAAAATATTCATTTCTTTTGCATATTACGCGATTTTACGAGTGCCAAATTTACGTTTACGTACATTGTAATTAAACAGAAAATTCCCAGGATAAGTAAAGATTCTGATTCTGTAAAAATGGCATGCATTACCGTATAATGAAAACCCTTTTATGTTTGACTACTTTTCAGCATTTTCATTGTTTTTCATAATGAAGCAAAATAAAATTACTTGACTATTGAAACGCTGCATTTGGTATTACAAATTCAATTAAATAAGGCGTGACTTGAAGTAGCTTACGGCATTGAAAATAAAATTAAGTAACATACTTCTTTGTAATATTTATTAACATTTCTTTTGTACACCGAATATAATTACTCAATGATCGATTGTGTGTCAGATGTTGGTGGGAGAACGTTGCAAACAATTTTTCTCTAGTAACTTAAGATTTTGTTTCATCGGTTCAAATAACAGATAGATGTCATATTTGATCAAAATTCATGATTTTTTGAAATCATCTGTGATAAGACCGCAGTCGAACAGCGAAATCACAGGAATTGTTCGGTCTTGAAAGTCGGTGTCATTGCCTCTGGTAGATCATCGTGAGACACCTTGAGAAGTTTGATTCATTCTTCAGGGCTATGGTCTTGACTAGTATACGCGAACGAGCCTGTTCGTTTGACAACTTTTCGAGCAGTTTGCTGTTCTTTATTTCTTGGGAGCCATCTCATTTGAAAGATAAATGATGTTTCTAAGAGTTTTGCATCGTATGAATGCACGTGCAATAAGAAATATAAATAAAGTCGGTGAATAACTATATCGCTATGCCCAACGCCTGGTGGGGCCAAGCAAACCCCCCGCTGACGTTTTAAACGCTTATATCGACCAGCGGCACATTCTTCAGCCTTTGTACGTTTTTGGCACAATGTGCTATTTGAGAAAGAAGCCGCGAGCCACGAAGCTTCTATAGGTCAAAATGCCGTTGTTCCAACGGGGCTCGACCACCTGATACATAAAAATGACTAATAGGATTCTTGATCACCCCATTGGGTTCAAAGAGGTATTTTTTTTTCTATTTTGTTAGTCCACTTTCTCCCTAACCAACCCCTTCTTGGAATTCTCGCATTTATGATCGGCGCTCGATTAGCATAAAATCATAATTCATGCTATCAGACTCATTCCATCTGCAGATTTATCAATGCGAAGCAGGTTTCGGTACAAAGCCTGATAAGTTGCAAACTTTGTCCGACAGAATGACTTTGAGAATTATTCTTGTTTCGAAAGTCCGAGGCGAGGGCATTTAGTCAAAATCCAAGCTTGCCGGCTTTTTTCCACTTTTTCAGCGTGATGAGGTAAAAGAGTAACGGTTTGTGGGCTGCAGGCGCCCAAAAAAAGCTCGAGTGATGGATGGTTGCCCTTCGCCTTCATTTGTAAATGGTGTAGGATTAAGCAAATAGGCGACCATCGCTTCGAATATATGAAATAGGATGATGAATTTTCCCATCAACCCCTTCTGTCCACCAGTCATCATGGTCCGGTGGTCAGGCATTTCGGTCGGTGCCACCTAAGTGTAGAATGCACCATGCAGATACCTACTGCGGTGAGCGAGATACCTTAGCCACCGGCCCACCCTCTCGCGAGCTGTTATTTACCGTTATTTAGCTAATAGGAACGGGTTGGTGACCATGGCCTTGACCAGACATCGTTTCTGTAACGGTGTCGGTCGACCCACGATGAAAGTGTGCGGTTTCTGCGTACGAAAACAAATCACTACGACAATGCCCCCCTTTGCATGGACGTTCGAGAAATTCACCCGCATTTGTGGCAATTTATTCTCATCGGGGTTGTTGGGTCACCAAAACGCAAAGAATGCCAACTGAAGCCTGTAATCTGTGTACAGGTTCGTGAAATTAACCTCTGACCGGAGCAAATCTGGTCGATTGAAATGCTGTTGAACTTATTTTCAAGTCTCAAACAGTTACACCTCAACTTCTGTGGATATTTTAACTTCTTTCGACAGAGTTAATGTTGAAATGCCATCTTCGAAAGCAGACGACAGAAGTGAAATTATCTACTGAAGTTCAGGTGACTACTAACGAGTTTTTAAAGCCCTATTTAATGGGGCTTAAAAATTAAAATAAATCTCACTAAACGGTGCGTATGGGTACGTGCACGGTGAAGCTTGCTTCGGTCGCTTGAAAACCAGTAGTGGTAAGAGTCTGCAAATACCACTACGCGACACTGGGGCGAAACCGGTTGGCAAGCGACTGGAATAAGCTTCACCAGTTTTGCTTAGTGGTATTGCAGACGCATACAGTAGAACCTGTCTAAAATCAACCTGTGTAAAATCAAATCCTCTCTAAAATCAAAAAATATGCCGGTCCCTACATAGGGACCCATGTATAAAATCAAAATACCTCCATAAAGTGTAATTGCAAAAAAATTTACTGGTCTAACATTGGTCCCAATGATTTTTTAAAATAAAAACAACAAAGAAACTGAAAAAATATCAAGCATGGAAACAAAAATGTCTAACATTGTAGCAAAAATATCACCAATCCTTTGTGTTGTCAGATTTGGTGAGATGCTCTGTTGACTTCTTCAGTGTTTTAGAGATTGTGGACAGGCAGACCTTGATTTTGTGATTTTCCTCAAGCCACTGTCTGAGTTCCTTGAGTGTAGCACTTGGATGATTTTTTTGTACCGACACAGGGCTAGACAGAGAGACTCTGTCATTGTGTTTTGAGTTGAACCTTTACGTGGCATTTTTTTCTGATGTTGACCTGTACAATGTACTTGTAATTGTGACAGGTACATGTAGCTAGTAGCTGCAATGCAATCACTTTACATGTACTAAAATAGGGGAAATTCCCTATACAGTGTACTAAGATGATGCTTAATAGCTAGTGACTCATCTAGAATTAAAAAAGGGGTAATTCCCTATTTTGCAGCTGTTTCTGGATGAACCTGTCTGAAATCAAAACCTGTCTAAAATCAAAATTTTCCCAGGTCCCAAGCGTTTGATTTTAGACAGGTTCTACTGTACATGTATTTTCATCCATTTTAATTCTGGCGAGGCAATCGTAGGACGCTTTTTTCGGTGCAAAAAAAAAACATGCATGGTGTACGTATCTCAATCAATTCTACTTTTAAACGTCCTATCATTTATCCCCATTGGAAGAATATAAAACCCACCCATTTCATGTAGATTCCGAGTTAGCGACTTCGAAAGTCGCTGAAGGCTCGAATTACGGGAGTAAGTACGGCGGAGGAAGCGCATTTCGTTTCCTTCCGGTTAAAATGGTCCGCGCATTACGGGCAACAAATAACCCAGAAAACTCGTCAGTTCCATTAAATGAGGTTATAAGGCACGAGTGAACGTCTGCTAAGTCGTCTGTTTTATTTTTGGAATTGGTGCCATATATACACGTATACAAACTGAAGAGAAGTAGTTGAACAAGTACAAAAAAAAAACAATGGGCGCGAGCAAAGTTACGCATTTGTCATTTTTGTTTTTAAAACGCTTTTTGAAGCAATCTACATAACTCAGACGAAAGTGTCTGAAATATTTTGAGCGTCATTCCTATCCAATTACCACGCTCCAAGAAATGCTCACTTCGGATTGCCGTCATTTGCGCTCGTGTCTGTCACGTTGTGAGAATAGAAAAAATAAATACCCTGGCGTTTGTTGTGGAACAGAGAAACCGAAAACCTTTGGCGACTTTTTGCACGCTCCTTACAAATGCAATAGATAAAAACAAAAACGGTAGGGGTACTTGTCTAATCTGCGGTGTCCATCATGTCACGTCAATCAGCAGCATCTCCGAGAGTGGATGGAGATGGGAGGATGCGAAAGCATGGGATAAGCGTGCCAAAATTGGCTTTCTTTTAGGTTGATGTTGCAGGCTGGAAGCCTAGCCCCTGGGCCAACGTCTGAAGCCAATTCTTGGCGCATGCTGGAAACATCTGGAGTCTGAGGTTCATATTTTAGGCGCTTCGTGCGCAGTCAACCATCCCCAGACGTTTATAAAAATACTTATGAAACTTATAAGACAAACTAATGGTTCGACCTCGTTTAATTTATCTGCAGCGTAGTCGCTGGGACGTTTTAAAAACGCTAGTTGTCATCTGATTTAGATCCAAAAGTTGAATTTGAATAAGTTGTTATCTGCAAGTTCTTCAGAGCGATATAAAATTTAAAGTTTGAAAAAGAGATGCGTTCGATTTCAATTATCCTACGTCGTTATACGCGATGCACGCCATCCTAAATAGCGTTGGTGGTCAACTGTCTGACATATGGCCAAGCACCCTTATGCAGATATCTATGGCATAAATCATTGGTCAATTTGAATCCGCATGAATGGAAAATTTATTAGCGGATTTGCAAACAGAAGGATAAATGATAACAGGAAGCCAGCGCGAGCTTAGTCATAAATACATGGCGTGACTAAATTAATGACAAGACCAACGCAGGCCTGGGAGCATTATTAATAAGCTGTTATCAGCATTTCGTGTTGTCCGAAAGTGGCAGATTTATTGCGATAGTAATTTTGAAAACGAAATCTGAAAATCCGCTGGCCTTTGCGAAAAAGTTTGTGATGTTGAAATCACGATGTTTTTAGGAATTAACAGTGAACTGCAATATCGCATGCTTAAGGTATGTTCTAATTTGAAAAAATAATGCACCAATATAAAAAGCAACAAACAACTTTTAGCAGATTATGAAATTTTAAGTTCTTCCTGTAGCGATTTGACGTCGATTGAGAGGGCAATGTCATTCCACAGAAGGTAAATCGTCAAACATTACTGAACTTCCAGAATTAAATTTCAAGATAACACGCCTGACTTTAGTCGTATTTAGCTGAATGCTGCATGCTGAATGCTAGTTTCGAATTTTAGAAATAGAACAATTTTGTCGAATAAGTACGAGCCAATGCGGATTAGGTGCCATTCTACGTGAATCTTTTGATACGCCCAATTTGCAAGTGAAATTAGATCCCTACCAAACTGATGCATGTACAAAGTAAGTCAACAGAAAAAGCCACTGAAAGTAATAATCGTTGAACTTGAAAGCAAAGTAAGCCATTTTGTAATATTTATGAAGTCGTGTTTTATGTATTTTCAAAAAAAAAAAAAAAAAAAAAAAATTGTCGCAAAGCACTGTATATGTTTTCCAAAATGCATTACAAAAATGTCCAAGAATTGGAGATAAACATAAGTAGTTTTTTATGGGAGTTGCGCGGATCTAAACTGCCAAAAGATATTGAAGAAAAAGGTCTATTCAGGGGAAGGCCGAAAAGATTCGGGGAAAACAAAAACTGACAAAAATGCAGTATAGAATGTGGTCAAAATTGAAGAAGACAAGACTATATATTCTTTGAGAGCATCTGCGTTATCCCCAAAACGGTTTAACGGTGTATACCTGCAGTGGAATAGAAAGTAAAGAATTCGACGTCGATACTGGCCCATTGGTTGTTGATGCAAAACAAGGTTATCCGAAAAATCGTATCAAACTCTTCGAACTCAAAATTCAGGTCAGTTTTTAAAAGATACGCGTCACGTGACGCACCAACGGTCAAAAGTTGTGTTATTAGCCCGATAAAGGCTACCTCCTGCCACTTCCACCACACTATTTATTGTGCGCTACTCTGGTTTAATCCAACTAAAAGCTATTTGATGTAGGATTTCACGACAAAAGTACCGAAAGCGTATATACGGGATAAAAAACAAGCGCCGATGGGTGAATATATCCTTTTAGGTTCAAGAAATATATCTTAGAGATAGCGCTGTTTTTTTCATCGAGCTTCTCGTCCCTAGAAATTAGTGTCAAAAATGGAAGCAACAAATTGCTAATTTAATTAAGCTAGTTGAATTACAGCGAAACAACGAAGAAAAAATTATTGATTGGATTCGTCGGATACCCTTTTCCGAGGCATAATTATTTCATAAAAACGGGTCACGACGTTATGGGAAAAATGAATTACTGCGCGAAGATAGGCAGCATAATGCCATGCTTAGAGGCCAAAGGAATGCAGGTTATGCCATTAAGGAGTACGAAGACTTTGCAAAGCCATGCTAGATAGGAAAATCCCATCTTTAAAAGATGGTTTGTCAAATTACCGGAACTACAGTCGAACCTCGTTAAGACGAACTCGCATATTACAAATTCCTGTTACATTCGAACATCGTTAAGACGAATATAATGGGACGTCAAAAAGTGTTTGTTTAAATCGTATAGTTCGTCGGATAAAAAGTGACTTCAATAAAATGAACTAAAGTTGCATTGGAGTTTCCCTTATATGTTTAGCGTTCTTGGATGACTGACGGAAGCGGAGAATTGCGTTGACTATAGATGTATTTATTTACACTTATTTACAT
>JAQGBX010006521.1:0-12383 GCA_034698745.1 Megaphyllum sjaelandicum
ACACTAAACAATAAAATCAAAGTTTCAAAATTTCGCCCATAGGATTTCATAGGCTCCGCCCACAAAAATCGGTGAATCGACCCCCTTAAGAACACAAACGGAAAATTTACGATGAAATGTTAAACTTACCCGATTATTGATTAAATTAATTCATAACTCTTGATCAAGAAATTATAAAAAAAATGATAGTGTTGCAAATATTAGGGATTTTCTTCGAAAAGCCCAAGGTCGTACTAGTATGTACTAGTGGCCAACTGATTGAAAAGTCTAAGCATCCTCGGTAGCACACCATGTCACTTTCACACCTCAACTGTCAACATCAATTCCTCAATAATCAACATTACTTCATCAGTCACCAACTTCTCTACAAACGTCAACTTCACTTCAACTGTGAAATTACCTTTTTCAATTATCAACTAATTCTCATCCACAACTGTCAACATTTCTTTAATTGCAAGCCTTATTGCATCGAATGTCAATATCAATTTCACTTCAACAAATAACAACTTCACGGCAACAATTGTCAACTAGATATTCGTTGTTTTTGTTCGCTTGCTGCCACTTTTCTTTATGCTAGGCAACTTTAGCATAAACTCTGATATTGATATTTACAATTCTGTTTAAAAAGTAAACAAAGTTATCAAGTTTCATATTTCTAAAATTATTATCAAAAGTGAGAGACTTTAAAAATCTTTTATATTCAGTCCAAAGCAGTATTATGTCGAGTAAACTGAGCTCCATAATCAGCAGAAACGACACATCTTGGCTTATCATGGTTTTGCCAACCTGACAAAATTTATCTTAACCTTGACAAATGTAAAGTTTTTTTTAACTAATGTCAACTGCTCTTCCTTAACCGTGGACTTCACTTCATCAATCATCAACATCACTTCCTTAATTCCCAAACTTACTTTAACAAAAGTCTACTTTACTTGCTCGATCGTAAACTTTACTTCCTCAGCTGTCAACTTTACTTCCTCAATCTTCAACTTCCCCTTCTTAATTAACAACCTTACTTCAACAAATGTCTACATTTCTTACGCAATCGTCTATTTTACTTCGTCAAACATCAAATGAACTTCCTTAATCAAACTCTCTTCCTCAAATGTCTACTTTACTTACTCAATAGCCAACTTTACTTCAAATACAAGTCCACTTCCCTTCTTCCATTGACAACATAACTTAAAAATTTCCACTTAACATCACAATTGTTGACTTTTAACAAAATCAACTTACATGTAACTTCAATAAATGCAAACGTCACCCTAGAAATACATACTTTAATTCAATAAATCTAAACTTTACTTCAACAAATGTAAAATGTTATTACATGTCAAGTTGATCGCTAATCGATTGACAAGCCTCAGCATCTTGGGTGAAATTCCAATTGCGGTGTTAGCACAGAGGACGTGTCATGTTTAAACCTCTCCTATGAGCCACAGGGTGTGTCCTATAGTAGGCCTACATCTTGGATTTTGTCGAAACATTTGTGAACTTCTTGAACAATTTCAGCAATTATTTCTTTAAATTCCGAAACTTTATCATCAGTCTTTTGGTCCAATATTTAATTAGTAGCATGCAGAACGCGAGTCAATTCATCGACTATTTTTAATTGTTTTAACTTTCAGTCGCCGGATGTAAAAATTCTTTATAATGGGTAATTTTGGCGTCGAAGTCTGACGTCCTTAATATAAAAATAAAACAAAAATAATGCATTAATAACTTGAATATTTCGCTAATCTTTCTCAGACTTGACACAAAAAACAAAAGAATAAACAAACTGATAATTGTGATTAAAGAAATTACAAGATCTAAATTCAGTGAAAACGGCGTAACTTGGCTTATCATTGGCTCGAACATACAAAAAACATTTTACTTACATGTGTGCAAAGCATTTCATAAATAAGGTCATAGTGGAGGTAACGATATTCAAAGCCCTTATACATGTAGTAATAGAAGCACTCAAGCTTAACATTTACGGGGGGATGAATGTGAAAATGTTAAAATTAGCCCGATTTACGATTAGATAAATGCATAATTCTTAGTTAATCTACGTACTTATAGAATTTTAAAAAAAACCTCCATTTAAAACACTTCATTTTAAGATTAAATCAACTTCGAAATTCTCAAGGACCTCTATGAAACCCTAAAGATGGGTACAGGCCCACAAAAACACTGAAAACGCCGGTTCATTTTAAAAACCTTCTTTTAAAAATACCTGAATTTTTAAAATGTGAACACCTAAATTATAAAAGAAATAAATTCAGCATTAAACTTCTTACTTACTTGAAAGAAAAATTAAAATTGCCACAAGACGAGTTATGCAACAAGTTAGGAAAAGACCAAACAAAGAAATAAAGACAATTTCAAATGACATGCGTGATTGCCACCAGGAAGAGCATAGTGCAATTTAGATATTTAGTTTTTTGGACTTTCTTGCATCAACTTTTGCTAGACAATTCCGAATTTTCAGTAAAAGTGACACATCTTGGCATATCGTTGTTTCGCATATATGCTAGTTGTGTCATTTTACAACACCATGTATTGAAACATTTCTTTAAATCAAAATGAAAACTGTTGAGTTATGCCACTTCAAAAGTTAGAAAATTAATAGATATTCAATTATTGCTTTATGCTTTCGAGCAATATGTTCTATAAAGTCAGTAAAAAAGACAACTTATTATGACTAAACAAAGTTTTAAAAAAAATTTCAAAATAGGACTGAGTACTCAAACAGAAGATTTACGAAAGAAAAATTACAAATAGCTTGATTATTGATTAACTAAATCTATATAATTCTTTGTTAATCAACTTCATTGTACACGTTTCCTTGGAAAAACTCAATATTTTAACAGTTTCTGAGCAACTTTTGCAAAATTTTTCAGATTTTTCCCCGAGGGGAATAGAGCACAAAGGGATGAAATTGATAATGTCGGTAAAAATCCGTACAATCAACAAATTGATGCTATTGTTTTCTGAATGTTCAGGATCTCGAATTCGCGGAGATTCCAAAACACAAAAGCATTGTTTTAATCTTCAGTAGCTTTTCAAATGATTTTATAATGTTTACATTAATTTCATTTTTTATTATTAAATCACTAAAACATTCAATTTTTTTAAAAAATGTATGGAAGAGAGGCGGAATTTTTTAAAATTCCCCTACCACAGATTTCAACCTAGGCACGGCGCAGCGTATTGTGACATTTCATTCTTTCCATTGGCGAATATCTCCCGGAAGCAGTAGATTACCTAGAAATGTTCTTATAGTTGTACATGGGTTTTTTGCATCACTGGTAAGAGCTTGATTCTAAGTTTAATTAAAATTGAACTAAAGCTGTTAAATTCGACTGATGTGACGTACATTTGTATGTGTATTAATGTAGTACACCGAATCTAAAAAAGGGAATATCGTAATTTTAGGGATCGGAAATAATTGAAAAAAAGACACTACCGTGGTTGTCAAGATGACCGAGTTTATTTTCTCAAGTTTAAAATTGGTTTTTTCGAGGAAATAGGACGACGATAGTCGCAATTCCGTCCCACAGAGGGCGCTAGACACCAATAGCGATTTACAATAGAAATACACATTTGTTTCACGCCCGATCAAAGACACAGGATTCACGGGATTATTTACAAATAATAATGATTGTAAATGTATACGAGTGTATAGAGACATTTATCATCACAGTATAGGAATATAATATATAACATGATTGTTAAGCTATAGTTGAATAGAACCATCAGCCAGTGGCCAAAGGGTTGAACAAGAGTGAAAAACAAAATGGCGTCGTCGTTAAATGGAAGATTTGAATAAAGATCAGGAAATCGTAACTTAAAGCCTCACCATTCAGAATTATCGCAAATCGAAACACTAGCACTCGCAAAACTATCCTTGAAAGATCGAAAACTACATGGCCAGTGCTATCTTTGATAAATAAGTAAAACGTGATTCAAATACAGAGTGTTGTTTAAGTTTGATTCTGTCGCCAATATTTCAATCGCAGTTGCAATAAGTTGATCTTGATTAATTCCAAGTGTTTACAATAATCCAATTTGAAGAAGACAAATATTTCTAATGTCAAAAATCAAGCCATGAATCCTAACCAGTATAAAAACAATCGTGGAAACATTTCAGGTAACAGTGCTTGCCTAAGAACAGCCATTTTTGAGTTAAGTATTTTAAAAAAGTTATACAGATTACAATTTTATATTTCTCTAATACTTCATGGTGCTATGCAACTGAATAAAAAGTAGTTCACTGAATGCGACTCATGCATCACCCTGTATAAGTTTCAAATTTAAAAGACTCTTCAGAAAATATTGCTGACATTATAACTATAGCATCTGGCAAGTAATATAGAAAATTTAACAAAGTAACAAAGTGCTACGGTCATGAGATGTTGTGACTAAAAATCAGCAAAATCTTATAAATAAAAGCTCGTGGTCTGATCATTCTAACAGAAAGTTTGATCTCTCCAAATTCAATCTAAGGTCAGATTTTGCGCAGTGCTGGTAACTCAAATCCTAAAGTATATTTTGAGATGTTGCTCCGGACAGCGAGCATGTGCTCAAGTTTATTCATATCATTTAGTGACTCGGTAAAAATGTAGCACATAGAAAATCATCACCATCATTGAGAAAAACTAACTGAGAATTATTCTGAGTTTTTGGCTTTAGGATAGTTCCGGATGTAGCGGCCAAGTATCAATCTGGTTTTCTGTAAGAAGCAAGGTTTCATGCAGTAGTATGAAGATGGTAGACACTTGAACGTTGTAGGACTGTATATAGGCCTACTAGTTGGAGCTGAGTATAGGAAAAATCTCGCTAATATAAGCTAATTAAACTTGAATAGTCGTTAAAATGTGAAATAGTTTATATATGTATATATATATATGATCAAAACAATAGCTGCCTGCCATTTTGGATTTCGTTGTCAAGAGGCACCCATTTTCAGCAGTCGTCCCATTTTTTTCTTTTTAAAAACAAATAACCATTCCACTAATTCCTCGAATATGAAGATTTCAACGCGCACGTCTCTAATTTCAGCAGTTTTCTCAACAAAGCAAACAATAACATCATTCTGAGATAGGCTCTAAACACGGTTGTTCAAAACACAATCAAGAAAATTTGGCAGACTTTCATTTTTTTTTTTCATAAACATCAATATTTTCATATGGATTTCAAAAGTTTCAACCCAAGAATGAACCGGCCCAATAATGATATGTTTTCATTGGCGAAATAACCGAGGAATTCAGACTCGTACTCAAATTCAGGATGGTTGACGATTTCGCGGAACTTATGATGGAACTGGGAAACTTAAGTAACCTCTAAACGACTTTTTAAGATTTCAGATTTTTTTTGGTTTTTCTCCAGAAGCAATGGAAATGCTTTCGTAGCGAATACTGAAAAGCAAAAAAAAAAATCAAAAAAAAATAGGAAAAGTACGAAGAGCAGAATGTAAGCTTTGTTAGGTAGAAATATTAGAAATGAACACCGCCATAGATGAAAAAGCTCAGAAGAAGAGGAAATGGTGGAGAAGTAAAACATTAAACGATGCACCCGCAAAACACATTCCTCAATTGGTTTTCAAAAATTTGTTCACATTAAAAAATGGAAATGGCTCTCCTGCAGACATCACCGAGTGACTGACCTTTGCCCTCGCCGGGTGAGAGGGCAAACAATGGCGAAAGGCCCCCCACTCTCAGGGCCCTCCATTTACTGCTGGGCCGTCTCTTCGTCCTGCGAATGTCTGGCCAGGGCCAACAGAATCATGGTCAATTCCTTCTTGTTGATCTTGCCGTCTCGGTTATAATCACAACCTCGCATGATGGTCTCCTGGAAATCTCGAAGATCTTGCTCGTCATAATCCTGGAAAGATGAACTTTAATGTATATGGATTTGTTTTGCACAATATATGCATCAAATTTTGAGCCATAAAATCTTTGACTGATGAGTAGCCTACTGACAATCTCATTGAAATGAGACAAACTTGTACGTAGAATTTCCGGAAAGTTTTACAAACTGCTTAGCAAGACTTCATGGTTGGTAGTTCAAGTCACGATCACGAGTTTTACTTTTATTTATTTTACAAAATAATGAATATTTAGGGCACTAAAATTCTTGTACTTAGGCAAAACAACATCAATTTACATAGACGCTCAATGTCAAGTTATCAGTTGTCAAACGTCAAGTTACATTACACAGGGTTCCCCCAGACCTGGAAAAATTAGGGAACTTGAAAATGACCTGGAAAGAGCTGGTGAAAGTCAGAAGAATGGTTTATTTTGAAAAATTTAGAGAAATTCAATGCAGTCATGGCGTTCAAAAATAAATACTTTTACATGGTTAGCTCATGCAGACAGTGTTTTCCGAATACAAATTTGCAAAAGTTTCCACGTTTTCTGTGAACGAATTTGCAAACTTTTTCAACTTTTTCCGAGTTTAAATTTTCCACCTTTTCCGTTCACAAATATGCAAAATTTTCGACGTTTTCCGAGTACAAATTTGCAAAATTCTCTAGGTTTTTCGAGAAATTTCCAAATTTCCTACTTTTTCCGAGCACAAATTTTCAACATTTACAAAAAATTTCATGGAGGTTTTTAAATTTTTTAAAAAATGTCTGTGTTAATTTTTAAAATTGTCGTTATCAAATTTTAAAAAAATATTTACCAATGTCAAATTTGCAAAATATGTCAATTTTTTACGTTGTCATTGGTCAGGGAATTTTTTTTAAAACCGGAAAAGTCAAGGAAAAGTCAGGAAAGTTGAAACCCTGTTACAGCTCACGGCACTAAGTATAAGTGGAAAATTTCAAAAATATATTTACCCTTTTCACCAGCTCCAACAGGTCTTTAAGAAAACCTCGTAGTTCCTCATTCTCAATTGTGCCATTCTTGTCCTGGAAAAAACAACGAAATTCGTGAAAACTGGCCCAAACTTAATTGAATTTTCAGATAGACAACATCATTAATATAAGATTGTCAAATTAGGCGTTTATTGACCACTTACCCGATCATATAACGCAAACACTCTCTCAATATCTTCTTTGGTAAGTTTACTGGCTCCCTGAGTAAAAGAAGGGCATCCACTTTGAGTCTACAGGTGGGTGTACAAAGAAAGAAGGACAAGAACAATAATGCATGGGGCAGACCATGAAATTTTTGAAAAAAATGACTTCAAAAGTTTTCTACGATCCACTTTGTACCGCATCTGCAAAGCTCCGTGCAACTTGATCAATTATGCAGGGTGCGACGTAAGGTTAATTTTGCAACAGCTACTTGTATGTACCTTTTGAGGCGACAACTACAAAATATGATCTTGTAGCTGAGGAAACTGATTATTGGACCTCAACTTGTATTGCATACTTTTTAATTAAGATATAAATCCAATGTAACTAAATGCATGTGGATTACGTCACTGAAGATTGCGCACAAAGTTTCTTATTCGTGTTTTTGATATTTTTGTAAGTATAGTTTCGATTCAAATTATAATTGCATGGTCTGTCTCACGTATTGGACAAAACAAACTGAAAACCAAATAAAACGCAAAAACAAACGTGAATTGTAACTGAAAAACTCATATTTTTTTTTTCATGTTGAACATGTTTCGCACATGTTTACCAATGCGTGCAAAAGCAAATTGAAAAGGTAAAACCTACCTGCTTCGAAAAAACTAAGGAATTTTAACAATTCATACACAACAAAAACGAGAATATACGATTAAGTAACGAGCAGATAGTCAAGCTTCGAGCAAAGATGTAAAAACAAGCAACGAAATTAAGATGGCGAGCCAATCATGTTAAATGAGGAGACGTATTTGAAATTTATTGGTGTGGCAGTCTCATTGACAGAAAAAGTTCAAGTTGTAATGCATCAAGACTTGCAATATTATGTCAAATTAATTTAAAAAAGTCAAACACTCCAGCCGATTATGTAATAGGAAAGTATAGTTTTAAGAGCAATGAAAAGAGTGAAAAAAGGAAATTAAATGGCGAAATTAATGTGCAAGTATAGCGTTTAAATACCGCATTTCTGGACCTGAGCTACATACAAGGTGTGTCAGCTGTTAACGTGGATTTTTATTTCAACTGCAATTATATTTAACATGAATTTAGTATAATTTTTTTTCGTCGCAGAACATTCTTGCGATTACCAACAAAAGATGTGTCGATTTTTCCAAGGGTCTTTATTTATCACTGTAATATCACATTTATGAACTGTATAAATTCGTTGTGAATGTATATTTTCAAATTTATTTTCTTTTGTATGACGTTTTTTTTTTTTAAATTGCACAATATCATTCCGAAAATATCGCCATCTATATTGGACATTGTGTTTTCGGAAACATTCTAGACAATTTCCAAGAATTTGTCAACGTCCTTGTTATAGTTCTTGCAACTAGGTCATTAAACATTTGAATTAATAGTGTATGCAGTTCTTGAAAACCATTATGATGTCATAAATATTGCTTTGGTGTTAGCTGCAGTAAAGCATACGGTAAATATTGTTCTGAATGCTGGGAGTATTTTGTTAATGTTTCTGTTAAAATATCTGTTAAAGTTTAACAGATTTATAAAAAAAAAATTACCAAATCATTCTTCATGATAATTTGAGTAGTACATTTCACCGTTATGAGACTCCCAATATGGCGGCCTTTAGAAAAATTCGATCGAAATACTGTAGTGTCTGCGAATGTAGTACGCATAGATGCTGATAGTATCGATTTTTGAATATATATTAAGAATATATTAAGAGTATTCTAAATAAACATATTTGCTTCTTTGAGACTTAATATATTATTGTGTTATGGGACCCCATCATGCGGCAACTGAGGCACCTTGTATATAGCAACAACTTCTTGGAGCAGGAAAAACCTGAATATGATTCGTACTTGCCTTGACGCGAGGGTAGCTATTATAAAGGCAAAATAGAAGATTTACATATTATTTTAAATTCAAATTCAATTGCGTCGCAATTGCCTTTCTAGAGCTCAGTAAACCTGTTCTCTAGCAAATACAAAACTTCACGTCAAATTACGCAGGAAACGAAGCACATTATCCCTGTGCCGAATTTTTGCATATCAGAATATTCTTGTGCAGATTATTTTGCATTTCAAGCCTACTTGCCATCATCAAAGTTAGTAGAAAATATCGATTAGATATAGTAGTTATACAAGATATAAAAAGAGATAGAGAGAGAAACGACGAGAAAAGCACAAGCCACAAAAGCCACCAATTAACATATTGGCACTTGATTTGAAAGCACGTTTTGTATGGAAGCACACAATGAAGAAAGCTTACCTTAAAAACAGACCGACACAGGAAGTTCTCTTTAACCGGAAGTAGTCTGAAAAAGACAATTTGTGCGATGAAGTATGAGCAGACAGCTTCGGCTTGCTGTCTTACAACTCGAAGCGGATAAGTTATCAAATCGAAATAAAATTTATACCAGCTCTGAATTACTAAAAATATACCCACTTAGCCATTTCGCTGAGTTGGAGTTTGCCATCTTTATTCGTATCGAAAATTTGAAGCTGAAAAGCAAGTCAGGGAGTTGATCTTATTGCGGTAGATACTTGAGGAATCGGATTTTTTATTCGTAAAAAAAAAATATTATTTCTTACCAAGGTATCGGTATATTCGATAAGCTTGTCTTCGGATACCTCCCCATCCTTCTTGGCCTCTTTTAGAAGATCTCTGAGGAAATTCTGAAAATAGCGATTTAATATCAGGTTTTGAACATTTCTAGCGAGTAAAAGAACTTTGTAAAACATGGCATTTTCTCTGATAATGTAACTCAGACATGTAAAGGTTTTTTACACCCAATTGTTCTCGTTTACATAAGATGCACTGAAGAGCATTTGATCTAACGATGCAGATAGAATATACTGTGTCTCTAAAATTGCTAAAAAAAAGCCGTTAAAGCACGTGTTCTAAGATGGAAAACATTCAATTTCCTCTAAGATTGGTAAAGTATATCTCGGACAACTAAAGGCTTTTTACTCCCATTTGTTCCTGTTTACATAAGAGGCACCGAAGAGCATTCTCCAAGAATGCAGAAGGAATATATCTCTAAAATTTCAAAATAGCCGTTAAAGCACAAGTTCTAAGATGGAAAGCATTTCCTCTAAGATTAGTAAAGTATATATTGGACTTCCTTAGGGCCGGTTGCACCAAGTGAGGTTAAGAATGACCCAGGGTTAACCTACTGTGTAACTCTAGGTTAACCCACTGTTGTATTGCACAAGCACGGGTTAGGTTAGAAATGAAGAGAAAGGTTAACCCAGCCAGTAGGCCTAGGCAGGGTTAACCTCGGGTTATTAAGAAAAAACATCATGGCGGACACTACGGATGAATCTGATGAAGCTAGGGAATTGCGCGTACTACATCATGCACCTGGTCACCTAGACGTGGAAGCCAGCATGCGCTATATCTGGCAGCACTTTTCAAAGTTAGTTCCATTGGTTTTTGAATGTTAAACATCTTTAAAACATGGGTTTCATAACCCTGGGGATATTTGATCGAGAGTTGATTGGTGCAACACAAACATCTAATCCGGAGGTTAACCTGAAGTCAAATTTTAACCCATGGTTAGTAAACCTCAGAGGATGAGTTAAAACTATACTTGATCTAAGTTAAAAATCATTTGCACTACGATTGCCGAAGAATTTGTGGTTGTGGCGTTAAAAACCGCTTGTTCTAACTTCTAAAATGAATAGCAATTGGTTAAAAGTTTTACAAGAGGCTTTTAAAATGTATTTTCTCTGAGATTTGACAACAATTAAGCATTCGCTTTATTTTACCTTTAATTCATCAGCTTCGATGTATCCGCTGTTGTCCTGGTCGTACTCTCTCCAAATCTGCCAACACGAGAACAAATTAGCCAAGAAGACAAAACCCATCGAAAATAATCCAGGGCTTATAAATTGCCAGCATAATTACGATCGTCAGAAATTATGGCAGGACGCTAATGAGGATATATTTAAAATTGGTTTTCATAAATTACTCCCTGTAGGATTTTGAGCACTGAGATCGATGTGCATAAGCTAAACTAAATGCTCGATATTAAGAACACTTAGCGCTATATGGAAGATGATTTATTGCCTATTTAATGCGACAACCTTAAATATTGACTATGTAGGGCTTATAAACTAAACGAAGTAGCAAAACAACTACCTTCATAAACTCTACACTGGAATCCAAAGGATTGTCAAACCTGAAGAGTAGCAAGAAATTTTCTTCCATGGGAAGCAACTGGGCCAACTGAGAAAAAAATGAATAAATTATGTAAACATTTCATAACACATTATAAGAGTATGTCTTGGTGCTTGAAAACATTCTGGAAAACATTATGCCGAAGAACACTTCAAGCGTGGAACACTCATTTCTGTTCTACAGTAAAAAAAACTGTAGTTGATGTAGAAAACATCAAAATTGTAAAGCCGGGTACACCCTGTCACCAAACCAAAACCTCCAAACTTGGAAACTTTTCTGGTTTGTGGCAATGAAAACAATGACGTAGCAAACTGTTTTTGCTAAACTAAAAACTAGAAAATCAAGTTTGCAAACTAAGTTTGGCATTCCCGTCGAGTGTCTGTGAGATGAAATGGAAATAGCGAACTTTTTGGCGGTGGCGCTGCTTCGTCTGCACGATAAATCGAGGATACTGCAGACGACAGCATATCGTATCTATCGTGTTTACTCTGTCCTCTGCTCAGTTTTATCAATATGGTTTGTTGCTGTGTGTACGCTCAGGTTTTGCAAAACTAGTTTGCATAAAACATTTTATAGAAACTAGTTCCCGTTGAAAGTTTGGGGTTTGTGGTTTTTAGTTTTGGTTTGGTGTCTAGTGTGTATCCGACTTAATAGTTAAAAATAGAAATGAATTATATTAATATAGTGTTTAAACATAATTTACAATTTACACGCTTGTAACAGTGTGTCTTTTTATTAGTTCAAGTCTTTCAAATTTGAGGAGCTCATTGATATTGTTTTATCAAGCTCTCATATTCGGGTTTCTTATATCGCGTTTCAGTGAATTAATTAAAAAGAACGTGTTCTAATGGATTTCATATTTAGAACAAGTATGCTCAAAGGGTCAAAATGATGTATCTGAAAAGATGAATGCATTGCATAAGAAAATGTAAATCATAACAGTCGCTACCAAATAAAACTTTTCATGTGAAATAATTAACACCTTAATCCCAAGTGAATATTAATTAACATTACCTAATCCCCTTCAAATGGATGCACATTCATGCCTTCATGACATTCTTTTGCCATATTTGGTTGTTTTTGCGTTACCTGTATGCATTGTAATCTCGAGTAAGATGGTCGAGTGACTGATTCACTCGAAGTGAACACGTTTAGACTTTTATTTTGCACA
>JAQGBX010006522.1:0-12383 GCA_034698745.1 Megaphyllum sjaelandicum
GTTTTATTTCGAAAACTTTTCATTTTCAATTTCAATTTTAATAAAAGTGGCTCAGAAATGGCTTTTACTATACTACTCACGCAATGGCATATGTCATGCCTTTCTGCGCATCTTCAGGGCGTGGTAATGCCGCGTGCAGGAGGAACCTCCATTTATGGGTGACCCTCGTAACACGGGCACCTCCGTAAATTGAGCTGTAGTATACGAAGGGTGTTCATTAAGTTTCTGCGGCTATATGGATTTCAATGAAATTTGGGTAAAGAAATCAACGTAAACGTCTTTTATTATTATAAACAAAAGTTTTTTTTTTATTCGTGAATACTTTTGAGCGGAATACATTGTAAGTGCATGGTTCGCTCTCAGTATACGAAAGACTATAGTATGGTGATTCCGCCCACTTCTACCTAGTCATGTGTTTGCAGCGTCGGTTTGTATCGCACCCCTGTGTAATTCTTTTACTATCACTAACGATAGATTGATTGCCTTATTCTGTACCTTGGGCACTATTGTGCGACCCTGTGGGTACCTGAATGATATGGACTACAATCAACACGATCGTATCGCGCCGTATCGTATCGTTAGAACTGAAGTTCTAATCGTCTTGCATATGCCCGACAAAATGCTACAAAACGCCGCTGAGCCACTGTCTCCTCAGACTCCATCTTTGCTTTCCAATTTTAAGTACTTGCAATTTTTAAAACGTATCTTTTAATGTTGAAATATGGTCAGGAATGATGAAAGATTTGTCATTAAAATCCGAACCGCCATTTTATTGGGTTGCTTTTTGTTTCACAAAAATGTTTGCAGAAACTTAATGAACACCCCTCGTATGTAAATTTGTTATGTGCGCATCTAAACGTACCAAACAAGTTTCTATGGATACGAAATGCTGGTTATTTTTCAGCTTTGGATAATTTATTTAAAAAATAATCCAGTTTGTTGTTTGCTACATTGTACGTACTGTACGAGCCTACGAGGCACGGCACATTACTGAATATTAAATTAGTATTTCGTACGTACATGTATATTTCGAAAAATCTGTCAACATTTTCATACGTATTAAAAAATTTATCAATTTTTCATACACTTAATATTATAGAAAAAAATGGGCATTAACATTTACGACATAACTTAAAATACCATCAGCATGCCGGATATTATTTAAACTTTCGTTTATTTTTACAAACTCCTTTTAGCATTTTTGTTTTCGATATTTACGAAATTTAAATGTAAGTCAACGTTTCAAAAATATAATTATCATTTCGTTTATATTTCAAATTTTATTCTGCATTTCAGTATTTCGTATCAGTTTCCATGTAATTGCTACTTCTGTTAGTTACGTAACAATTTATCATTTTTTGTCCGTTGTTCAGAGATGAATATTTTATGAATATTCCTTTTTTACGTATTTGTAGCATTTATGTTTCCTAAATTTTATCATAACAGCTGGGTCGGGTATTCACTGCCAAAAAAGGCGCAACCTGTTAAAAGGTGGCTCTTTTAAGCAGAGTTTCTTCGCCCAACTTAGGGAGGTCAATTGTCTTGTGTGTGTGTGTGTATATTAATCCGCATCGGAGTTTATTATTAGCGAAAGCCCAGCTGAATAATTAATGCATTTTTCGTCTGTTTTTGGCATTTTGCCTTCGCCGAATAACGAAACTCCCAAAACGGACAAATGGCGTAGAAATTCAATAAACTATTGCTCAGACTGCGCGCATTTTGATGCCATAATTGGAAATTCCGCATTTAATAGCAAAAAAGTTGAATATAGGCATCGGTGACTAATAACGCCAAATTCTCTCTTCTTCAATTTCTATAATGACGAAGTGATAAATAATCAAATTCCTCTTCTTTCTTTAGCCTTTATAGCTATGCTTTATTAATAAGAGAACGACTTATAAGACTAGTTATATTAGTCGTCACCTAATGGCGCTCCGGGCTCGCGATTTTCTTAGGTGCTGCCACCTGTGGGACTCTTGAAGCAAAGTTTCTTTTTCGAAAAATCAAAGGGTGGCGATCTGTTGTTCTAGGCCAGAGCAGCGTCTCTCGAGACCAACTCTAGGACTAGGCCTAGGTCTAGGTCTAGGACTTGAGTATCCACTTTGCTCTTCCCCAGTTGAGAATGTTGAGCATGTCGTAAAATTCTGTCCAAAGTTGGACGTGGTCCCAGAGCACTAGAAGTATGTCCCAGTAGAGGATCTTCTGGGCTTAGATCATAAAACAGCATCTAGTGACGTGGCAACTCCATCAGGTGTCACATCCCTTACTCTGGACATCTGGTACCCAGTAGTAGCACTTGTAGCCACATTGGTCTGATATTTAAATGTATCGGGGCATAACTGGTACCACCCAGACAATGCGACATCTGCTTACTATTTGGGGAGAAGTTATCCACAGGGAGGCACACTGGTGCCCGACAGTAGGCTTCCTAGCAATGCACCTGTGCATCACTCACTGAGGCATAGAAAATGTGTTGGCTTTCCTGCACTGCATGGCTTCAGTGTGTTAAGCTGAGAAGCCATATCTAGGGGCGGTGCTTATTTTATTTTTACATCATACTTTTTTGATTATAGTCTGATTTTAAATATGTTTGATGTTTTGTGCTCAAAAAAGGGCACTTTTCATTTCACTAGTTGAAACCATCGATTTAGCGTGAATAATAAAAAAGTTGAAATGATCTTCGTGACATTTGTCAAGGTCAACAAAAGGTAACATATAGCAGGCGCTCCATAGCCTTCTCAATACATTTTATGCTTTTAGATTTTCTTAAATGCTATTTAAATACATGAACAGCTTGAAATGGACTTATAAATCACCCGGTGCTATGATACAGCGTTGATGTCGGCTAAAAACACTTAAAGTTTTTAACGGAAGAGTATTCTTAAAAATTCGTCTAATTTCATGGCACTGGTTTTTTTTAAAAGTTTATACTTGATCCATGCATTTTCATTTTGATTTAATTTAATTTCTAACTTTTACCGACTTCATTAACTTTGTAATTCATTTGCAATTAACAATTCAAATATGCTTAATGATCCATATGCAATAAAACCGGTTAAGATTGACCACCAAAAAAATGCTATGTTGGTCACTGAACACAGGTGGTCACCATACAAAGAATTTTTAAATAAAAATGAAACGAAGAACATGCACGCTGTATATACTTATACATGTAGTAAATAATCTTAAAACCAAAAAAGTACAGAATCATCATGTCCATGTGCGTTACACACAGTATATTTATTACCTTATTACACATTTTTTTTTAAAAGAAAAAATTATTAAGTTTTCCTTACTTTAAATGCTTTTTGGTTATGATCATGTTTTCAGTGACTTTTTTGATCTGAATAACATGATTGGCTGAATTATTTGAGAACCACTAGGGTTAAAACAGGAAGAAAGAGTTCAAATCTGTCTAGTCCCAATTTCTCTAAACTTCCTGCTTAGATACTTCCAAGAGGCTAGACACATTGGTTGAATTATTTGAGAATCACTAGGGTTAAAGCAGGATGTAACGTGACTCATCTGTTATCTGTTCACTTTTTAAGTTACATTGAAAATGTAAAAATTGCTAAAAAACCACACACACTGGTCACTGTACAGAAAATTTTTATGAAGAAAATGTACACTAGAAAAACCAATACACTAAAAAGTGGTCAACATAAGCAGGGGTCCACCATTCAAAGGTGGTCACTTTTCCAGGTTTATTTACTCTATATTGTAACATTGATAAATTTAGAAAAATTTGGCAAAAAATCATCATTGCCAAATGCAAATTATTCGTTTCGAATGTCTTTTCGTAACCGATGTTTATTAGCCTCATTTCACGAATTTTACGACAGAAATTTACGGAAAATTTCTCGTAAAATGAGCGATTTTCGAATACGTTTTTTCTCATTCGTTTAACTCGATCCAAACGGCAAATTAGGTCGAAGATATTTGATGTAAAATATGGCTCCCCCACATCCAATTTTTATATAGATATATATTTTTCCTATAAATACGTAACGAGCTCGAAAAAGCGGCCGATTTTTTTTGGTGAAATCAATAAAAAAAGTGCAAACGAGCTACTCTTCGTGTAAAAAATAAATAACAGGCGTAAGGCTTATTCCACGAGTAAAAAAAGCTTTCCTATTTCAGTTTTTTATCAGATTTTTCCTTCCATTTTTTTACCAAATATCAGATTATTTATTTTTATACTCGGCTTTATGCACGCTGCATTTTTGCTCATAAAATTCGTTTTACACGCTTTGTAAGAGCACGAGGTAGATAATACGGGAGCGGAGATGTATCATTTTATTAT
This sequence comes from Megaphyllum sjaelandicum, assembly GCA_034698745.1. Lineage (NCBI taxonomy): Eukaryota > Metazoa > Arthropoda > Diplopoda > Julida > Julidae > Megaphyllum > Megaphyllum sjaelandicum. The sequence continues at coordinate 4,304 of JAQGBX010006522.1, forward strand.
CATATTTTCGTCAATTTTCTACCTTTATCTTCATCCAGATAAAACGTAAAATAAAAACGCCAACTTTTTATTCCTCCTTAATGCGTGTTCTGTATACAGCCGGGTATTTACCGATCGACTCGCGCCACCTTGCGGAGAGCTTAGAAATCGCGCATGGGAGGCTGCTACGCCCAGAGTGGCACTTTATTGGTTGCATATGTATCGATATATATATTCTATGCCAATTATTCTGTAATCGCGTTTTTACGAACCTATAGTGATCCCGAAAAAGTTCGTAGCAATTAAGTTCCTATAGTGTTGTCGATTTCGGTTGTGGAGGCCATTCCCCCAAACCCCTCTCCCACTCTTAATGATTTGGAAGGTCCAAAATCCAACATATTTGGGGAAATCCCCCGTTCCCGTAAGGAAAAGTGAAAGAATTACGCACTTTGAGGATTTTTGAGTTCGAAAAACAGAGGGAATGTTTAATTTTAGTTCGTAACTCGGAGCGAACTTTCGATGAGATTGGATTTTCAATTCATTTCATTCGATGTTCCATTACGACTATATATATTTAAAGTTTATGTTAAAGCTGCGTATTTAAGATAACTGCTTTACAGTATGGCTGCCAATGTTCTGGTGAATGCCTGTTAATTCGGTCACTTTCGATTCGGTAAGCCATTTTATTCGATCAAAACCTTTAGAACGGATTTTTTTCCTAAGCTGTCCTTTATGAAAAAGTCACTAAATCCGGCCGTTTCATCCCCAACGCGAAAGCGCGAAACGAGTTTGAGCATGTTTCGTACAAGCACGGACATGTTTGGACAAGGCGCATGCGTGCATCTAAGTAAATAACACATAATAATAATAATAATAATAATAATAGTTTATTCCAGGTACATCATAACGTATTAGTAGTCCCGCATTCAAATGTTGTCTTAATTTGTATAAATTAATAAATTATCAAACCGAGCTAATCGGTAAACCCTCGATGAATGAATCTATATCAATAAAATACAAAACGACGCCATCTTTTTCGTCACTGGCTGGCTGGCTAGCAGGCTGGCTGACTGGCTTTGATATTATTGGCCACTCATGGCAAGAGCGTTAACTTCGTGGGGAATTCCAAGGCCATAAATCTTTTCAATTTACCACGGGGCCATAAAACTGTCAAATTATTCCCCCCATCCGGGATGTATCCAGATCATATAGCTCCATCTTTTGGAGACAAAAACAACTAAATTCAACTCCTGATCGCATAAAAGAGGTTAGAAAATCAAACAACAATTTTCACCCGGGTAAGGCCGGGTTTTTCCGCTAGTGGCCATAAAGGTAGCCTACTGAAATCAAAAATTGACCAACAGTGGTTCTCGTTCGCCCGAAATGTGCTCGAAATGTCTGTAATTCGGTGGTTTTCCGAAACGAGAGCGTGTTTTTAAAAAAATCTTATTTGTCGTGAGATTAAGAGCTAAGACGTCGGAAAGCCGCAGCGTCATTCGTACGCCCCATAAAAGGCGGTGATTCGGCAAAAATAGGCAATTATTCATAAAGCCGAGAAAAGCTTACGTTGTTGATTTTCGTGGCAATTTCATCGCGAATCTACGAAAGCTCTCCTAGAGATTTTCTTCTTCTTGCAAATGACGAAATCGTGTAAGATTTGTCGGAGGATTTTGCTGCTTTGGATGACGGGTTTCACGAACTCACCCTTATAGTTTTCCGGGAAATTACCCCGTTGGAACACGCGTTTAGGAGTGAGCTGGGTGTTTGAATCAAAGTACGAAGAAAGCTATGCTCGACAATTCGAGTAAACTTTACTCGAATGTTGTGGATTTTTTTGCTCTCCCATAGTTTTACGAAAAATTCATGATATGACGTTTAGATGCGGTCCAAACTCGTTAATACGAACCTCGAGGGACGTAAAAAATTGTTCGTTTGAGCTGTAGTTCGTATTATCGGAAGTCGGACAAAACAGGATTTCAACCATAACAACTAAAGTTTCATCGAAGTTGGGACGATATCCTACCCCGCGTACACGAACATTAAGGTGCTGCGACTTTGATAGGGGAATTTCCCGTTATAACTTACGTTTTTTTCCATATCGTCTAAAATTCGTTTTAACGAAACGTAACGCGAATGCTCGGAAACTCGAAAATTCATTCGTTTCAGTCGACAATTTGTAATATTCGAATTAAGAATTCGTCTTAAAGGAAGAAATTTACATTATTCGTCCGTACTCTATAGGACGGGGACTGGAAATGAGTTCGTACAACATGTATCAGAAATTCGTATAAAGCGAGTTGTTGTTCTTAACGAGGTTCCGATGTTCGTTTTGTTCTGATTTTCGCCACTCCCCGTAATAGAAGGCGTGCATTATTAAACGAGATGTTGGCTCGAATCTCAGTTAATGAGTTTCTCTTCTTGTTTGCACTCTCGTTGATTGAAGAGTTTTTGAAGCTCCCGAGACTTCCGTCATGCGCTTTTAATGCGACGATCCGTCACCGAAGGGATTAGCCGAGAAGATGGCGCCGCATCAGAGGGCGTCACAAGGTCAAACTCCGAGATCGACCCCACAAGGTAGATGCAGGGATGTAATTTCCTCTTTCACGACGTAATCTACAGTCTTAACTCGGATAAGTGAAACCCGCGTAAATGAAAACCTGATGATTGAAACAATTCTTGAAACCCTGAACTTTTGCACTATGTTTTGTGCGTTAAATGAAACCGGATAAATGGAACATGACTCGTGATGTTCACTCGTCCGGGTTTTTCATTCAAACGTTTTTTCATTCAAACATTTTTAGCGAGTTCTTATGAAAATAATATTTTCACTCGCTATTGCGAAGTATCTCAGAAAGCAACTTAAGCAAGTGCACATTTTTTTCTCAAAGTTAGGAACTGTATAAACTCGTACACTTCCTCATGAATACTAGCTTAATTTCCTCATACAGTGGATTCATTTTACTGTTTTTCTTCTGGTGAACGGGGAATTTCCCCAAATGGGTAAGATTTTGGACCTTTCAAGCTGGTAAGAAGGGGGGGGGGGGGGGGGGAGAGAGAAAAAATTGCCTACACAATCTATAGCTAATGTAACTTGACAACAGTACCCTTCGAAATAATTTAATTTCCCTTACCATGGGTGTCAATCAATATGTATACCAAAAATAGTTTGTGGTTTGCTTTTTTTGATTTCTCAAACATTTAAAGGTGAGTGCGACTTGCAATTTGTGTTTTTTTAATATCATTCTAATTTAGTAAGTTATTATATATACGAACGTTTTTGGGAGTCCCTTACATGTTTATAAAAACAGGACTTGACACTAGCTGTACGTTATATCTGACTAAAACTTCTGCATGAAAGAAGAACTAATGTCAGCCAAAAATAAAACTCACTGGTCTGAACATAAACTGAGCTAATAAATTCTATAGCAGTAACTTCTCGGTACGATTAAAAAATTGATGTTTTCGTAGTAAAATCTTTGTATAGTTGCCATAAATACTCGTTTAAGAGACTAAGATATTAAGTTACCCCTTCCTCGATCGCTCCGAGCATAAACTGAGCTAAAACGAGCGCTTCAACGCTAAAAAACCGGCTAAGTGCAACAGTTTTCCTCGTCACGCCGGGTTTTCAGTACATGTATTTGAGCTCGACTGTACCGATGAGAGAACGGAGAAAACTAAGGAGAACTTCTTCCACTAATTATGAAATCTCATTAAAAAAATCCTTTGGCACGCAATTAGTCGTTGTTTACGGTGAATTATCTTTCGTCTCGGCTGCTTGTTTGCTTCGTAATTGAGCTAAATTTGCTTCTTTCGAAGGGAACAACACGCTTTTTGAAAACTCGTTTACACTCGACTCGTGATTTTACGAACTTGTAGAGAACTTCCCCCCTCCCCCCCAAAAAAATCGAAAGGTATGGAACTTAATTAAGAGGAACTCAGTTTCTATAAATTTCTGATAATAGAATTGAATCCTCGTTTACGAACCTGGAGGGACCCCAAAAAGATCATAAAGTATAGAATGTTATTGAATGGGAATACAGCCAAACCTAATTAAAAAGAATTCGCTTTCTACAAATTTCTGATAATATGGATTGAACCCTCAACAAATCCTCTTTTACACTCGACTCACGATTTTACGAACCTGTAGGGACCCCCAAAAATACGTAAAATAGAAATCAGAAACTACAAATTTCTGATAATACGACTTAGTTTTCAGTCGCTGACTTGTAGAGTATGGGCGAATAATTTTCTTCGTTTAAAACGAATTTCAACTTCGGGTATTACAAATTTTTGTCCAAAACGAATTCCGACTTCAGGTATATTATTAAAATTTTTCGTCCAAAACGATTTTCGATCTCTCGATCATTTGCGCTAAAACGAATTTTGGACGATATGAAAAAAAGGACGTTATAACTGGGAATTCCCCGATAAAATTTGGCGTATGGTATAAGAAGTCATACAAACTTTCGATGAAACTTTATAGTTCGTAACGTTGAAGTCACATTTTTTTAGTCTGAATTTTGATAATACGAAATACGATAAACGAACAAATGTACCTTGAAGTTTGTCTTATTGAGATGATAAACTGTGTGTGACCAAAGATATGTCCGTCAAATGTTCATCCAATGTCCGTCAAATGTGCAAAAAAAATATCTGACACATGCCTGTCATGTGTCCAGAACATGTACAACGTGTCTCATTCGTATCGTTAAACATGTTACATTCGCATCATGCAGTCACGATCCCAACATGTATAATTTCAGCAAAACGTCATCTAAAATATGCGCATTTTAAAAAAAATCATGCAAAGAATGCAATTTGCGTAACTATAAAGTGTTGAATTGGCGTTAATCGAACGTGTAACGTGTTCGTGCTTGGCGTTTCAATCGCTGCGCCGAGCTTCCATTATCGACGGTGGCGCCACCGCACTTCCTTCCGCCATTATCCTCCGCTTCCGTTTTCCGCTTTAACGATTCGTCCATTTTTGTTTTATTCATGGCGCGTGAAAGCGATTTCCGTCCTAGAACCATTTTCCTAGAATTCCCACCAGCTTTTAAACCCATTATACTTCTATACTGCTAGAATATTATTCGAAGGCGACGCCATTTTCTCGGACTGAACGTCGTTACGAAAATTGCGTTTCGAATAAAAAGAAGGACGTGAGGTCAGCGAGAAATGAAGGCCCCTAGTCGAAAAATAAACAGAGTTAAGGCCAGCTACGAACCCCACGCTCGAACCTCGTTAAGACGAATCTCGAGGGACGTTGAAGTGATGTTCGTTTAAACCGTAGTTCGTATTATCGGAAGTTGGAAAAAATATGATTTCAACGATAAGAGACGAAGTTTGGATGAAATCCAATGCCCCGCGTATATGATTGGGAAGGTGCGGAGACTTTTATCGGGAAATTCCCCGTTATAACATCGTTTATTCTCTCGTATGTTCTGAAGTTCCTTTCAACGGAACGTAGCTGGAATGCTCGGAAACTCGAAAATTCATTCGCTTTAGCCGAAAATGTTGTACCGGTATAACCGAATTCGGAATTCGTCTCATACGAAGACAGTAGCATTATTCGTCCATAGCACCTCTATAATATTGTGAGCTGAGGTCTATTTTTTTTACATTTTTATCAATTAAGTTCAATTTGGAATATTTATTAATTGAACCATTCCTGTTCTTAAGCATACATTCCTTCATTTTCGAACAAACATTTCTCGTTTTTCAACTAACATTTCCTTCTTTTAAAGCAAGAATTTCCTCCCTCTTATAAAAACAATTCCTTATTTTCAAACAAACATATCCTACTTTTTATACAAACATTTACTTGTTTTCAAAGAAAGATTTCCTCTTTTTCAAACAAACGTTTTCTTCTACTTGCGCAAACATTTCCTCGTTTTAAACAAACATGTTTTTGTTTTTAAACAAACGCTTTCTCATTTATACGCTTATATTTCCTCTTTTTGAAACAAACATTTTCTCTATCCTTAACAAACATTTTCTCATTTTTTAACATGCATTTCCTCGTTTTCAAGCAAACATTTCCTCATTCATACGTATACGTTTCCTCCTTTTTAAGCAAACATTTCCTCCTTTTCAAGCAAACATTCCTTCTTTTTCAAATTAACATTTTCCTCGCTTTTAAAGAAACATTTCGTCCTTTTCAAACAAACATTTCCACCTTTTCAAGCATTTATACATTTCCTTTACTTTTCAAGCAAACATTCCCTCCTTTTTCAAACAAACATTCGGTCATTGCAAATTGCAATGACTGACGTGACGTTTTCTCTCAGTTTCACCCTGTAGCAAACTTTTAAAAAGTTTTATATCCAGGGCTTAAATCTGGTTCACCTTTTTTTTATATTTTTTTACGTCTCGCCGAGGTTTTAGCACCTTTGTAAGTGCGTTTTCCTCTCTTTCGGCGTATAGCGAAGTGAAGGCGTTGTTACTTAGCTGATTGCTTTTACAAGACAGTCTGGGCCATAACGATCGTTTCCCATTACTCGCATCTTGTTTACAACTCTATTTTAGTGCCCAATGAAACACGATTGTTAGACGCCACCGAAGGCGCTCCTCAAATTCCTCCAGGAATTCACTGGCTTTTTTTTTATCTTTTCTTCTTCCTCTTATTGCTTTTACCTTCTTCTCTTTAAATCCAACTAATTCTCTTAGTTTTAACTCTTTAAATGGCCAGTCGATGACTTTGCTAGAAACTTCCAGAAGAAGGCCTAAGGTCATTCTAGAGCCTGAGATGTAGAAGCAATTTCTATCGTAAATAAGATTCAAGATTTCCACCCATCGTAAAAATTGCTCATCCTTTTTTTATTAAGCCCGAGGTTAAATGATTTTATTATTTTAGATTTTAAAATTAATCGGAAAGGAACTAAAACGATAGATGGTCGTATTGATCAATTGTTCGACATTTGTTGAATAAATTAATCAACGCGCAGTGTTCGCGGTACGATTAATTGATTTCGTAGTTTATTTTGCGTAATGTGGGTTTAACTTTTTGATAGTTGATTATTATTGCTACTATACGCGATATGAAAGATTTTATTCGATTAATTTTTAATATAGGAAATACGAATGGGTTGATTTCATTGATAATTGCATTTCGGCTAAAGTCGCTTAATTAACTAAAATTAACAAGCTTTTACCGTATTATTACATTATCTAAAAGTAGGCTATTCATTGATCAGTGAATGTCTTAAAAAATGACCATATCGATCGATAAGTTTTAGCAAATCGATTGATGTAATTTTCTACAATACATTATCTTAATGCATTGATCACATACTGTATTTCTAAAAGAGGTTATTTTATATTAATATTCTTGAAATACATGTACTGTATGTTGCATCGATCAATAATAATATAATTTCATGGATCAAAGAAATGTTTTATTAAATATTCATTGATTAATTAATTTAAAATAACCACTGTGATCATTGAATTCATGAAGTTGAAAAAAAAATGTAGTAATTGATGTATTTAATAGAGACAAATTAATTTCCAAAATTGCTTAATAAAATTTCATTGCTCAAAAAAACATGATTGGGATAATTTGAAATGTGACCACTAGCAAAATCTCATGATTTTACTATCGGAGTTGACTGATTTGATCCTAAATTTGAAAAAGGGGTTGATGCTGAATTACAACGATGTTTGTGGTCACGAAAGGCGTGAAGAATTCTCGAAATATTCCGCATTCCCGAATGCGCATATTTTTGTGGCTAAATTTCGACGGAATTTAGATTACGAATTGCGCAAATTTTTTGGTTAACCGTCGAGTCACGCGAGACGATCAACAGGAGCATAATAATGAATGGTCAAGGACCAAATGTCGTTGTTTTTGATGTGGAAAATGTGATCGTAATCAAGTGGAAAATTAATACGAGGATAATAGTGACTAATTAAGGAATTAATAATGCAAGCTCACGATTATTTTCGTATCAAAAACATTAAGAGACCTCGATTAATATTTTACTATGCATTAAGGGGGTCTATTCACCGATTTTTGTGGGCGGAGTCTATGAAATCCTATGGGCGAAATTTTGAAACTTTGATTTTATTGTTTAGTGTTATTTTTCAATATTTTCAAAAAATG
>JAQGBX010006523.1:0-12382 GCA_034698745.1 Megaphyllum sjaelandicum
CTGGGGGAACCCTGTTATGGTATTTGATTAGGAGAGCCGCATCTTGACATCGAAAGAGCCGCATGCGGCTCGCGAGCCGCGGGTTGCCGACCCCCGTGCTTGACCCTTCGAATGAACCATGTAAACTAGCCACTCAAAAAACTAAAAATCAATGATGATAAATGATAATACATATCGTAGTTAAAATTATTTACAATCGTATAAAAAACATCTTATTGCCAAGTTATAATTTTTATAACTTTCAACTATTTTTTTTTTTTCGTTTTTAAGTATAGTTATTTTATTTTTTGGCAGAAATTTGCAAATACAAAATGGCGGCAAAAGTTCGTTGTGTTTTATGGTTTTGTAATCTTCGGTATAATAGTAATTGAGCCAAGATTTTTGTTTCGCGACGGTTTTTCTCACTCAGGTTTCACCTTTAACCTTTAACCTCTGCTGCATATTTATTTCTTTTTGCATTTCGTATCACAATCTTGTATCCTGTATTCGGAGTCAGGAGTTTCTTCGGATCACTTAGGTCATGACCTTGACCAAAAACAAACATATTTTGCGGGGTCTTCTTTGATATCTTCCTGCTATTTTACATAGGACTGGTTCAATTCTACCTAGTTCTTTTATTTATTAACATTATGGTCTTTTTTACATTTCCGAAAACATACTTTTCGAAGACTGATACATGCCTGGAAAACCTGGAAAAAGTCAAGGAACTTGAAAATGTCTGAGATGAATGACTTATTTTTGAAAAGGTCAGGGAAAGTCAACTTATTAATACTGTCTCAGTCTAAAATTAATGCTTTACTCAGTTAACTCAAGGCACATTTGCATAATTTAAAAAAATTTTCCAGTACAAATTAATTTGCTAAAATTTTCAACAGTTTCAGAGTAAAATTTGCAAAATTTTCAACAGTTTTAGAAGACAAAACTACAATTTTTAAATCTATTTTGAGGATATTGCAAACTTATTTGCGATATTTTCAACAGTTTCAGAATTCAAGTTTTCCAAAATTTTTAACTTATTCTGAGGATATAAATTTACAAAATTTTCAACAGTTTTCGAAGACAAACTCCAAATTTTTAATCTATTTTATGGATATTGCAAACTTATTTGCGATATTTTCAACAGTTTAAGAATACAAGTTTGCCAAATTTTTTAACTTATTCTGAGGATATAAATTTGCAATTTTTTCAAACTTTACGTAATGTAAATTTAAAAAATGTTCAACAGTTTCAAAGTAAAATTTTCCAAATTTTCAACAGTTTTCGAAGACAAACTCGCAAAATTTTTAACCTATTCTGAGGATATAAATTTGCAATATTTTCAACAGTTTTAGAATACAAATTTACAAAATTTTCAACAGTTTTCGAAGACAAAACTCCAAATTTTTAATCTATTTTGAGGATATTGCAAACTTATTTGCGATATTTTCAACAGTTTCAGAATACAAGTTTGCCAAATTTTTAACTTATTCTGAGGATATAAATTTGCAATTTTTTCAACATAGATTTGTAAACTTTTCTACAGTTTTAGAGGACAAATTTTTAAACTTTTCAACAGTTTTAGAGGACAAATTTTCAAAATTTTCAAATGTTTTAGAGAAGAAATTTGCAAAATTTTCGACAGTTTCAGAGTACACATTTTAATCTATTCTGAGGGTATAAATTTGCAATATTTTCAAACTTTTCGTAATGTAAATTTGGAAAACATGTTCAACAGTTTTCGAGTACAAATTCGTAAAATATTCAATAGATTCAGAGGGAAAAAATTGCAAAATTCTCTACCTTTTCAGAGCACAGATGTTCAAAAAATTTTAACATTTTCCGAATACAAATTTGTCAGATTTTCAACATTTTAAGTCAGTAAGTTGAAAAGACAGTTGCTGAAGAAGTTTTGAATGAACGTGGAAGTTGAGCCAATTTTTCAATGGTCAACTGTTGAATAATTGTTCAATGGTCAATTTAAAAATTCAAAAATAGTTCACCAGCTGTCTTTTCAACTTACTGACTCAAGAATTGACCATAGAAAAATTGATTCAACAATTGACCATTGAAAAATTGACTGTTCATTCACAAATTATTTACCAGCAATCAGTTCAACTTACTGACTCAAAATTTGACCATTGAAATTTGATGGAAAAATTAATCTTTGGAAAACTGATTCAACAACAGTCCTTCAAAAACTGACTGGACAAAATGACAAAAATCATTGAGTCAAGAACCAACAACATACGTTGGAAAATATGTTCGGAAATGTGAATTGACCATAAAGCAGTAACAACCTTAGCTGCCCAAGGAACAGAATAACACCCATTTTAACAGACATCTTCAGGCTGAGGACCGACTTCCGGTTCCCTTGTCCAGATACAGCGGATAATTTCCTTGTTTTTTTCCTTCTTTCTTTTCTTTCTTGCAAAAATAAGACATTTTATTTAATTCTCACGTATTGTTTTCTACCCCCAGGTGAGGGTACCATCACACTTCCGTCCCATCTTCACCTTCGTCCTCGAAGGAAGATGGCCGACCGCTCCTACAGGGCCTCGTCAGCAGCACCGAGGGCACCATAAGCGCCACCGTTTTGGGGTCCGTGGGAGTACCGTGCGATTGTCTTTGGGGTGAGCTGGGCACCGTGGGGGGATCCGAACTGCTGCAAGTACTGTCACCCCCACCGGCAGAGCCCCCCCTTTGGACCACCGGTCGGTTCTGCCGCAGCTTCTCTCTGGTCAGACCAGGCACGGTACCACCGATCAGTTCCCGTTCCACGGCACCGGGGTCCCGCAAACAGATCGGTGCCCTTTTGGACTGATTCTTCCTGTTTTTCTCCTGAAGCCGCTCCTTGTCACTGTCCACGTCGCTCCTGGTTTCCATCTCCCTGCCGCGATCCAGTTCCAGACCGCTGTCGTCGCCCTCTTCGGACTCTCTGCCGTTGACGGTGCCGTTGCCCTCTTCCACGATGGGCCTCAGACACATGCTGTCCTCGTCCAGGTCCCCCAAGGCGATGCGGCTCCTGCTCCTAGGCTCGTCCAGAAGCTTCAGACCCTTGTCCATGTCCTGTTCCGGCTTATTGGCCAGCTCCACGACCACCTGCGTCCTCCAGGTCGCCGGTGTGCTGTTGGGACGATACTCGTCGTAGTGGTCCAAGTCGATGGTCGGCACGCTCTGGTACTGCCCCAGCCGAGGCGGCTTCTGGATGGGGTTGGGTCCCAGAAGACTCAAGTCCTGGTCTTCCAGACGAGAGAAAGGATCTTGGTGGTTCACCGAGTTGACGATCTTGTGGTTGGAGTCGGCCTTCTTGAGATCCTCTTTGGGAGCGTGCTTGCACCTGAGGGTCAGCACGCAAAGCACCACGATGAGCAATACGATGACCGCCGCGACGCCAACAACGATGCCGGTGATGTGGCTGGCCGCAAGACCTTTTATCTCAATGGCCTCGTGACCCACGGTGAGCGTGACATTGGTCATCCGGCTGCCGGCATAGTTATCCGCCAGGCAAGTATACGTACCGGAATGCCGCTTCTCCACCACCGTGATAGTCAGGTTGCTGGTCTTTTTCAAGGTACCGTCTTCGAACAGCACGTATCCTTCCGGATCCGCCGAAGAAGCGTTTGAACTGAAGTCCAGAAGTTGGCTCTGGTGCAGCCAGCGCACCATTGGCTCTGGATTCCCGAAGACTTGGCAGGAGAAGGTGATGTTGTCGCCTTCCAAGACGTTGATGGCAGTGGCTGGCAGCGCTACGGTAGGTTCGCAAGCGTAATCGTTCAGCTTCAGGTCGCTCCATGTCCTGCCCTGAAACCTCGGGGGCAACGAACATGTCGGAGGCACGATGTAAGGGACATTCTTGCTGCTCATCCACTCACGCAAGGACCGTAACTGGCAATCGCATTTCCAAGGATTGTCTTCCAAGTGGAACTGGTGCAGAGATGTCAGGTGAAGCACCACCTCAGCACTTAGGGTCTGCAACCTGTTGCCATCCAACTTGAGCTTGATCAACCTGATCGAAAGAGAAAAATGAACAATGGAATTAATGGTTGGAGTACTAGTGTTGCGTCGGTGCAAACTGAACTGCTGTCAAAGTATGGAAAACTGCAGCATTTCATACATGATAAGTAATATGACTAGCTGACTGCAGGTCATTTATTGCAAAATTGCAGTTTTAGATCAGTAAATGTGGATAAACTGCGGGAAAGAATAATGCTTAAATTTAGTTTTAAATACTGCTGTCATGCTAAAAATTTATAAAACAGCTGTGAAGCTAAAAATCTGTTTTGAAAACTGCTGTTATGCTAAAAATTTGTTTTGAAAACTGCTGTTATGCTTTAAAAATCTGTTTTGAAACTGCAGTCATGCTAAAAATTTGTTTTGAAACTGCAGTCATGCTAAAAATCTGTTTTGAACACTGTAGTCATGCTAAAAATCTGTTTTGAAGACTGCTGTTATGGTAAAAATATGTTTTCAAAACTGCTGGCTTGCTGAAATTAAGTACATATATTGTTGAAAACTGCTGGCATGTTGCAAATCAATTCTGAAAATTGCTGTCATTAAATTCATTAAAACTTTAATTTTAACTAATACATGAATGGTTGAATTAAAGATGATTCTTTGATTTAAATTAAATGTTTTTTTAAAATAATTTAATAATTAAGCATTTGTATTAGATGAAGTTACTCCTTTCAAATTGAGGGTTAAATAATAAACCAAAGAGCGTTAATGGTTAAATTAAAGATGATTCTTTGATCAAAATTAAGATGTTTTTTTTTAAAATAATTTAATAATTAAGCATTTAGATTAGATGAATTTACTCCTTTCAAATTCAGGGCTGAATAATAAACCAATGAGCGTCATTGTGGCAGTCTGCGTGTAACAATCACGCAGGATTAACTTTAACTTTAAATTAATAAAAAATCAACTTAATTTTAATCGTTAATCCTACATGATTTCATCACTAATTATCGCTTTTTATAATTAAGAAATTTAAACTAATCTTATTGAATTATATAGAGTAGACAATTCAACCCATTGAAATGGAGAGCTTCATAATAAGCCAATGAACGATAGCGTGTCACACTGCTCGTATTAATCGCGCAGGATGCGTGTTTCTGATTGGTCCCAAAAGATTGCATCTTGTTCCGTACGCGCATGCGCAGTATGGTTTTTGGAACTTAATGCACAGTTCCAAAGTTTCGGGTTGGCAGCCATTTTTTTCGCTTGCAGTTAAAGTTCGGGCTGGAATTGTTGGCAATTTCACGTTAATTTTCACCGGTATTAGGTTTTGTGCATCGATCTACAGGTGGATGTTCCTTTGTTACTGAAAATTCAACTTTGTGGCTGTTTGGTAGCTTATTTAACGAAGCTGTGGTCAATCTACGGACATTGGAATTCGGCATTCGAACGGTAAGTCCTAATTTTTACCTAACGTTTTGCACATTACATGTTTAATTTGCACGTTATGTGTGTGAAATTGCTAATTCAATAATTGTTTACAGGCTGTAGTGCTAAATATGACGTTTTCAAACATAGGGAATTCTGTACAGATTGTTTTTTATAATCGAGGCAATGCATTAAAGCTGCATGAAGAGCAGTCCACGAAGCTAATGCATTAAAGGTCAAGTTTTTCTGTCAAATTGATTCGATTAAAGCAAAGAAGTTTTGAAAACCAAGTTTTTAAAAAGGTTGACGTCAAAGGTTCGTGATAAAGGTGATTCGATGAAGTCAACGGTTTGGGAAAAAGGTTTTTGAAGGCCTGACTAGATAGTCAACAGTTTTGTAATGGTCTCAGAAGGTTTGTTATACGGTAGACCGTAACACTTTTTGATTACTTTCTTATTTATTTTTGGAAATGTAATCGTAATGGACGGAGCCAAGCGTTATCATTTCGCACCCTGGCTTCAAAAGTGACACAATTAAAAAATTATAAATTTCCGGGTTTAGACTACATTCAATTCAAAATGACAACTTACAGTCAGCGAATGAATGTCATGTGGTTAGCATTATATTCGGTAAAAACGACTTATCTGATCTCATCATACGGTAATTTCGGTTAAATGAAAGTAATGCCACTTTGATTAAGCATTCACTACAACGCTTTACCAAGCATTAAGACTTCATGCTTTCCTCAATATGAAAAAAATGCCAAGTTGTGTCACTTTTGAAGCAGGAGTGCGATTTGTGAGCTTTCTTTGATCATGCTCAAGAGCATATCATTGTTCCTAGTTCCTAGAAATTGGCATTGGCTTTCCAGACATTTTGGCCTTACCTGTTGGTTCCCTTGAACGCCCCCGGTTCTATAGCTGCTATTTGACACTGACTCAATTCCAGCATCTCGAGGGACGGCATGTCTGAAAATGCATCCACTTGGATTCTCTGCAGAGGATTATTGTTCATGTAAAGGCGACGCAGTTGGTTGGCCTCCCGGAAGGCCCAAGATGGCACGTAGTTCAGCAGGTTGTGACTGGTGTCCAGCTCGACCAGATTGGTGAGGCCGCGGAACGCCTCCTTGTCGATCTGGATCAGATTGCATTTCTGCACAAAGATTTTCTGCAAGTTAACCAAACCCAAATCCAGAAAGGTATCCTTGGGCAGCATTTGCAGGTTGTTTTCTCCCATGTCCAGAACCTGAGTTCCAGGATCCAAGTTCTTGGGCACCAGGTAAAACTCTCCTTTCTTGCACTCCACAGTCTCTTTTCCGCCCCGCCAGATGCAGGCGCACTGTCCGGGACACTCGGCAAGGCACAATTGACACGATAGGACGAACACGAGCACGTGACCGAGCAGGCCGGCCGACGGTGGCCCTCCTCCTCTTCCTCCTCCGGCGCCACCGCCACCTGGTGGCTGCAGGGTTCGCCACAACTGCCGAGTCCAGGATGACCAGTGGACGTTCGCTCGCTGGCTTCGGACAGCCGGGATGAAGAGGCGCACCGGCATCGTGCAACATCCGTCCGCATTCAGGAAGCGAGATGGTGCGGCAACGGGTGGCGCTGCACGGAACTACTCAGGAAACCGGATGTGCTAACCTCGCATCTTTCGGGGCTGGAGCACTGCAAAGAATGAAAGTGGAAGAATTATGAGTACGTGCGAAGAGATGGTAGATTTTCAAACTGAAAAACTTGCGGTAATGTCAAGATTAAAGAAATTGACCCCTAGCTGGTGTGATCTAGGACATTTATCCGAAGAATAAGAAAATATGGAGTAAAATGAGCACTCGGCAAGTGGTTTTGGTGGACTGGCAAACTAAGAACTTCTTGAGAATGTCAAGATTTAAGATGGTATCCTCTATAGATGGTGCCATCTTGGGTACAGTGTAAAGATGAAGTGAATGGGCACATGACAAGAGGTTTTGGTAGATTTCCCAACTAGGAAAATCTTGAGATTGGCAGGCAAGATACAGAGCTCTCTCAATGTGGGCAGGGAGGTCGATGCAGTTTTTGTGGACTTCGCTAAAGCTTTTGATACCGTGCCCCATCAGAGGCTAATGCTGGAAGTCAAATCTCTTGCTTGGATATCTTCCTTTCTCTCGGGGAGGACACAGAGTAGTGATGAATGGGTCGGAATCGGAATAGGTTGATGTGACCTCTTGTGTTCCCCTGGGTATTGTTCTTGGACCACCCTTGTTTTTTAATGTAGGGGGCAATCCCCCCCCCTACCACATGGCATTTATATACTGACTGTAGGGTACTGAATTGAATTGAAGATTAAAGAAGGTAACCCATTACATATGGTGCCATCTAGGAGCACATGACAAGAGGTTTTGATGGACTTTGTAAGTCCATCAAAACCTCTTGTCATTTGTTCCAAGAAATTCTTGAGAATGCCAAGTTCTGAAGAAGGCAATCCCTCACAGTGTTCTCTCAGAGAATTTCGTTTTCAACTTCCCTGACTTTTCCATGTTTTTAAACAAATTTTCTCGACCAATGACAATGTCCCAATTGTGTGCCAATGTTATCCACAAACGTATGCCAATGTTATCCACAATTTTGAAAAATTGACGCGAGACAATATCAGATATTTCCCGAAATTTACTAAGGACAATTTTCAACATTTGATAAATTTGAAAATGTTGCAAATTTGTCCCTGGAATCTGTTGAAAAGTTTGCCAATTTTAATTACGCTAAATTACAACCCACGATAGTAAAAATTTAAAATTTAAATTTTCATTACAAGTAGCTGAAAATAATTGGCAAAATTAATTAAAATAAAATAAATGGAAATGATTTAATCACCATGCAATCAAACAAAAAACTAATCGTGAAAGCTCATTAATTGAGATTTCAAGATTCCGTAATTCCACAAACGGAAGAATTGTTTATTTATCGAGTTTTATATTAAAAAATATGTTTGAAAATGATCAGAACTTGTTTTATCTAATGTTCTAAAACCAAAAAATTGTAGGTTGATATTTAATTCTTTAAAACGTTGATAGGAAAAAGTTTGTTTGAAATTTGTATACTTGAATTGGTTGCTATTTAATGAAAGGAAGTTTCTCAAACAGTTTGAACTATTTCTCTAGAGAAAAGGTTGAACTTAATGACCATTGGCCAGCTGACAAACCAAATAGCATGTCGTGAACATTTAGGTTAATTACGCATGATTGGTTGTTAACAAACGAAGCAGGGTAGATAACAATACTCACTTTTTATTACAAATGAATCAATATTTAATTGGGGAAATAATAAGCTATTGTTTCAAAATGTTTTCAAAAAAAAAATATGGACTTCAATGTAGAAATTTGCAACAAATTTCCACATTTTCGGAGTACAAATTTACAAACTTTTCCACATTTTAGGAGTACAAATTTACAAACTTTTCCACGTTTACCATGTACAAATTTACACAATTTCCCGCGTTTTCTGAGTACAAATTTGTAAAATTGCCCACGTTTTCCGAGTACAAATTTGCAAAATTGCCCACGTTTTCCGATTAGAAATTTAGCAAAATTGTCTACATTCTCCGTGTACAAATTTTCAACATTCTCTAAGGTTTTACAAGTACAAATTTTCTACATTTTCCGAGGATTAAATTGCACAATTTTTCACATTTTTCAAGCACAAATTTTTAACATTTTCAGAATAATTTTTTTTTTTAATTTTAAAAAACATTTAGGCCTATGTTAATTTTCAAAATTGGCGTTTAAAATTGTCGTTTTCCAGTGTCAATTTTTCACGTTGTTATTGGTCAGGGAAATTTTTTTAAAACCTGGAATTCAGGGAAGTTGAAAATGAAATTTCTGGGGGGACCCATGCTTGCTATTGTTAGTTTTTTTTAAAAAAAAAAAACTAAGTAGGCTAAACTAATCCATCAAATCAACATTTGAACTTCACTGCATATAGCCTACATGTAGCATTACATTTTGGCATTTTCTCAAAGTTAAAAGCATTATATCTCAAGGAATTAAACCATTCCCTACAACTTTCAAACGCCCCTGTATTAATTCTACATATTACAGTTAATAAGATGCATTATGATAACAATACGGTATGATAATATCCATTCGACGATGGGCTTCACTGTTAAACATTGCATTATTTTGGCATTACCTCGTAAACATTGCATGATAAAAACTTGAGCCAACCATTTCTGAAAGAATTGAACCTTCCTGCACAACTTTCAAACTGCAAATTGCCTTCTATCTATTACGGTTAATAAGATACGAAGACGAATTTAGTCATGTGTGGATGATATCCATTACCGAAACTCGATTCATGTTTTTTCGTTGAATAGGACACCGTGTAACGCTCGCATTTCCGTTTTCAGCAAAAATGCAACAATGGCCAAAATTGCTATCGATTGTCTGCGAACAGAAGCAGTTTTAAGCCATTTGCACAAAAGCCAGAGCTAATCGTTTTTTGGCATCTTTTTCTAGCTACGACAAAAATGCAATCAGTGATGTAAAAAAAAGAAAACTTTTAGGATTTTTTTTTTTATTTCACTCAGGTACAATGACAACTTAATGGGTCTGAGATAACATTCACGTAGCGTGCTTTTTTTCAAGAGGACTTTTTATCTTTCCCAGATTTTTCTTTAATGCAACATACAGCAAAAAATAAACTCTCTGAAATCCTATTATTATAAAATGTCCACCAAAGTACTTCTCATTGATTCGTCATTTTTATTACGAAAAAAGATTTTTTATTCGGACCATCAAATATGCATCTTTTTATCCATTAATGACCCCAGAGGACAAAAGAAGACGTAATGGTGGGAAAATCCCATTTGGTGCATTATTGTGACATCAAAGAGAAATAACCAAAAAAAAAGCTGATGAAGAATAAGATAGAAAAAAAAAAGTGGAAAAAAAAGATTTCATCTAAATTGTTGCAATTTCTTCTTGAGTGCATGCGAGTCTTAAGAATTTAAAAGAGTCATTTTAGGAGATAATGCAAAAGTGGGATTAAACTCCCCATCAAATATGCAGATTGCGAATCTAATATTCATAGTTGGAAAATTTAAACGAAAAATCTTCGCTCACAATGTGTTTTTTTTTTTTTAAAAAAAGATTTCAAAATAATTAATTCGGCATAGTCTGTAATGGAAAAGTTTGTTCACCAGTTCAACTGGCTACAATTTGAAAAGATTCCCTAAAAATACCCCATAATCATGTAGACCTACGAAATTAAATCAACAGATTCACTGAGAATCCCATTAATATCCTCCATAATTGCGTACGAAATCAAGATTCACTGAGAATCCCATAATATTCTCCATTATTTCGTATGAAATCAAGAGATTCACTAAGAATCCCATAATTGCACAAAATCAAGAGATTCATCGCGAATCCCATGCTATTCTACATTATTTCACAAAATCAAGATTAACTGCGAATCAAAGTGTATCATATATATAATTCAAGATACTAAGATTCCCTTAAAATGCTCCATAATTGCATAAAAAAATCAAGAGATCCACTAAGATTCACACCCGCACTCACGTACGAAATCAAGAGATTCACTATAATTGCAGAAAAATCAAGAGATTCACTAATCTCATAATATTCACCATAATTGCAAAAAAATCGAGAGATTCCCTAAGATTGCCTTGAAATGTTCCATAATTTGCATACACAATCAAGAGATTCACCGTAACTGAAGAAAAATCAAGAGATTCACTAAGACTCCCATAATATTCACCATAATTGCAAAACAATCGAGAGATTCCCTAAGATTGCCTTAAAACGCTCTATAATTGCATACAAAATTAATTCACCATAATTGCGAAACAATCAAGAGAAACAATCAAAATGTTCTATAATTGCATACACAATCAAGAGATTCACCTTAATTGAAGAAAAATCAAGAGATTCACTAAGTATCCCATAATATTTACCATAATTGCAAAACAATCGAGAGATTCCCTATAAGATTGCCTTAAAACTCTAAATAATTGCATACAAAATCAAATCACCATAATTGCAAAACGATCAAGAAATTCCCTAAGATTGCCTTAAAATGTTCCATATTTGCATACACAATCAAGAGATTCACCATAATTAAAGAAAAAAATCAAGAGATTCACTAAGTATCCCATAATATTCACCATAATTGCAAAACAATCGAGAGATTCAATATAAAATTGCCTAAAAACTCTAAATAATTGCATACAAAATCAAGAGATCCACTATAAGATTCCCACAAAATGCTCAATAATCAAGTACGAAATCATGAGATTAACCGTGCAAGGATCTCGTAATATCCTCCATATTTACAACAACAACAACAACAACAAAAAACTCAAACAGATTTTCAAAGATTCTCGTACAATTTCGCCAAACTTGCCTCACCAGAAATTGATAATTGCCCAGAGAAAAGTATGAACGATTATTGCCCCCAGAGGCTGCTTTTTTTATCAATAAATGTAACCTTTCGGCACAATCTTTGGTTAGTCAGCAATGACACTATGATGTAAGTGTAAGAAGAAGAAGAAAAAAACTGGCCAAAGATAAGCAGTAAAGCATCGGGAAAAGTCTTTGATATATCTTTGATTTATGAAATCGTGAAAGGTTAATAAGGTACGTTAGATACGAAAAAATAGAGAAAAAAAATGTTATCTCCAAATAAGATAGAGCCATAGAAACATTTGCTATTGATCAAAAGAATATAATGAATAGCTCTAGACACTCGCTTTCATACTCCCAAGAATTATGATCAAATCTTTGGGATTATTAGATGTTGCTCCTTTTATCAAAAAGAGTGCTGGAGAAAAAAAAATAAAGTCGTCAAAAAACGATAGAAAACATCATTTTCAATGGGTTTGGCAAAAATTTGGCATTCATGTAGGCTAGCTGGCATCCAATTGGGGAAAAAAATGAGCAATTCCGAGTGATACCGGGTGATTCATAAGTCCATCACCACCCAATTTTTTTTCTTAGCCATTAGAGATATGAAAAATCTGCTTGTGT
>JAQGBX010006524.1:0-12381 GCA_034698745.1 Megaphyllum sjaelandicum
CTAGAATTGAAAATAGTTTAACTTCAGAAAATTTTGTGGAAAAAAGTGAGCCAGAAGTGGCTTTTGCTATACTACTGTTTGCTTATCTGTAAGTAGATTGTTTCATAACGTTTAGTCCGACGTTTCTTTGCTACCATTCATTTTTCCCAGATTATGCACACAACCGAACATACTGTATTATGAATTTAGAAAGACATTTCGAATTTTTATTTGTTTTTAATTACTCTTTGTGAGATTTGGTAACAAACTACGGCTCGCACCAAAAATAATATTTTCTATCAGTTGCAGTAGTTTTATTTTTTTCATCCCGAGATATTCATATAACATGGCATCTAATGCAAAAAGTAAACACATGATAGAAAATCAAATAAAACTCTAATGGACTTGAAGCTGTTTGGAGTACTGTAAACGATTCTTTTTTTAATCTAAATGAGGGGAATCTATGTTACGCTAGGCAACAAATCGATGAACGCATGAAAAGGACTTGTCTATTTTCCACTTGAAAACATTTATCATTAATATTTCATTGCCCATCGGACACTATCTGATGTACTGCTTTAGACGTTGCCTTCCTATAAAAGCTTGAATACCTTGCATGACGCATTACTTTTTGCGAAAAACATTTCTAGAGATCTGAGAATAGTCTTTCATGAAGTTTAGATGAAACTTGTGGCGTGTAAGCAAACACTTTTTAAATCTTTATTGTCAACAAAAAACGTGCTATTTTGAGACAACATATCTACATTTTCTTGCATGTTTCGTTATCGTGCCAATAGCTGTAGTGAAACCCGTGAGCTTCGAAAATTTGTCAAAATTCAGGGACAGTGGTTCGTGATTTCGGAAAATTTTACCTGGTCTTAGTTAACTAAACTACGCATGCAGCATTTTGTGTTTTGTTACTATATCTGATAGTTGGATAGATGTTTTGTGTCATATTAGCTATATTCATAGCTATTTAAGGGTTATTGACGAATGAACGTTATTATATTTCAGAAAACTCATTTGGAGACATCAAATACGTTCCATTGGTTATCATTGTTAACATTTGGTATTAAAACCAACGTCTGAAATTCAAAAAGCTATTAAATTCTCAGAATAATGCGCGTGGGCTTATCTTTAAAAAGATATAGTTTCATGACATTCAGTCCGACGTTTGTGCGACATATTAATAATTATGTCGCACAATGAGTTAATCTGCTTGTGAAATGGCATCAGTTTCAAAAAATATTATGGGCCAGCCTCCTGTATGATGCAAGCTTTGACCATAAACTCCATAAATATTGGATGTTAAAAGTATCTGAATTTATTTAGAAAAGCAAATAAAAATAATTTGTTTTTTTGTTGCTTATGTCATTACCTTATGTATCTTTCTCGAGTGGATGATGTTTGCTTTAAACTTTTTTTACTCCCCCTGTAAAGCATTGACACTGCATACTGTAGCATTCTGTATTGAAAACTAAGCTTCTACAATCATTTTCATCATAATTACTCCTCAGGCGTCAAGTGCTAAGTTCCTTGTCACGTTTAAATCTTGTGACACAAAAAGATTCGGTCGAGAAAAGTAGTTCTTGACGTTGTTTCTCCAGATTTTGAAGGGAATTAATAGTAAGCTAAAGCGGCTGTAGAGCACAAAAGAATGTTAGATAAGGCATTTCCCAATGTAGGATTACTTTCGAATTAATTTACCGTAAAAATCTAAAAACCTTTCAGTTCTGTTGAAGCATGATTTTTTAGCTCCGCCAATGATAAATGTAGCTGTCACTGGTTATGCCTAAAGGATGGATTTTTTTTGATTTTTTTTCCAAGCTGACAATTGCAATCATCATTCTTATATTTATCGCTAGTATTATCCTTACTCTATGGACCATCTGACGTCGATGTTGCAGCTGGCAACTTGGGTTTATAACTGCTATCAATGAAATGTCTTTGCTAGCAATATTTTATCTGCTCATCTCGTTTTCAGTAACCTTTATGGAATGTCAGTGAAAAAAGCTATAGGTCATTTTGAATATTTTTGGAAACATATCAATAATCTAAAGGACTGTAGAAAGACAAGAATAGTGCCACGAGGACCACGAGAAATAACATCCGATAACTTTTATTTCGAAGTATGTTATAGCAATTTTTGATGATCAGCACAAATACGAAACAATTTATAAACGTTCCAATTCATTTTAATTTTTTTATTTTTTTATTCTTGATTAATCAAGCTAAGCTAGAACAAACTTATCAACCCGTAAACGTAGAATATAAATCACAACACGTTGTTGTAAAATAATACGTAGTAAAAAGTGTGCGTTAAAAAACAGTTATGTATAATATTTTCACTCGTTTGTGATGCTGTGTTTTCTTGCATACTTGGCAATTCGATTCCGGAATATATATATTTTTAAAAATTTGTTTGAAATTGGATTTTTATAGGCGGTAGATATACATGTACATATACAGTAGCCTTCATGTTTACGTTGACATGCAAACGTCTTTTTCCAAACCCGACGTCGTCAAACACTGGAGGGCAGGAAGAACATCTCGAATTACTACATACTGAAAAATGATTGCTGCTAGTTTAAATTTTCTGGAGCAACCAACCAAAAAGATGGGATTGCACAAGATGTTTGAATGATGAGGCTATCTGTTTCAACCACATTTCTTTGTTCAATGGATTCTTCCCCGGGCCAATAGGTAGTGTGACAAATTGCCATCAAAATACGAAATTTTCCTAAATTTTGTTCCCCAAATTAGGTTGCTTCAGAAGCCGGTATGCAGCCTCCAAAATGTTTACGACATCCATTTACGTGTTATAGTTATTATTGCTTCTAATGCTCTCGAATGAAAAAATTGAGATATGGAGAGCCATATTGCCTTCTCCTTTCTCGCACTCATAAATTCACTTTTGGGATGCTGAAGAAGTAACGTTAAGGAATATTGAGAGCCAGTTTGGGAAATCAAGTTTCGGCAAACGGGAACTCCCTACCCCGAAATGCAATTTTCATAAAAAGTTTACGCATTTATTTTAATGCCACTTCCCTCGATGTATGGTTTTGCCGAGACCTTTGCTGGTTAGGATCTCTTTTTTCCTTCTTTTGAAGCCTGCCATTCACGCAGGGAATTGTCATGTCCTTATAAAGAGCGTTACGACAATAAAGACGACACTGGAGCATTTCCTAGTAAATGACTTCGTGATAAATTCGCGCCTAACGGTTAGGATGATGTCAAAATGGCGCCTGTGGACGAAATACTCTCGAAATGGTTCCCTTTGGCAACGTGACTTACAGACATTGGGCTGGTTGGCGTCTGTATGTGACGTCATTGTTTCTGATATGAGTGAGAACAGTTTTGCTTAATAAACTTGAGTGTGCAATACCACTTTGGCGCAAAACCCTTTTTTAAGTTTTATATACTGTATGATCATCCCCCAAATTGCAAATTCACATGACACTTGGTCATGAAGAGTATTTTTTGGCATACCTTGTACATCTGTGTTATCGCAATCGTGAAATATATTTTATTTATTGAAAAAATCACTAAAAATATGCAAGTATTTGGAATACAATTTATCTAACAGTATCCGTAGACTTTAAAAAATAACAGCATTCATAATTATGCAATACTATCATATATTAAAAACCCTATGCATAATATTAATAATAATATAATAAATTGTTTTGGTATAATTCTTCGTAAACAGTAAAATTTTACAGAATTTCATCATTTTATCCAGCAGTTGGATTTTGAAGGTTAAATATTTTAGATGTTTGTGTGTCGAAACAGATAACGTGTCATAATTTACATCTGCCATATACACCGTATACCATCTTACGTCGTAGGTGGCACATTATATTTTGTATTTGTTGTATATTATTCAGATTTTGGGATGGTTTTTTTAGTTTAGTTTTCATGTAATGATATCTCAACTTGAGACGATATATGAACGGTTTGTTTTCCTATCGGCTAAATGACGTCAATTTAATTCAGTTTGCTTTTGAAACAGCGCAGCACGGAACAATAAATAGCAATCTCACCACCGTGAGCTGCCTACAAAAGCGATATGGCGTCAAATTGGTATCTTTTTTTTAAAAAGTTGACTGATGACTTGCCAGTGGCGATGACAAACCCGAGAAAAAAATCCATTTACTAGCACGAGTGCCAGATTAGCATTTCAATTAAATCTGCCCATTTTAAAAACTCCGATATGCCAAAGGCTGGCAACTTTTATGTAGCCTGATAACGAGAACTGTCATCGCCTTTTCGACTCATTTGCATATCGTGTTGAGGGTGCTCAGGGTTCGTCAGGAACCCGAGAAAACGGTAACCGAAACGATTTGCGCGACGTCAGCGCCAGCCAATTCAAAGCCGGTTGTAAACTTTTTATATTTCCAATTTGTATTCAACGCGAAAGTTGGTCGTGAGAGATATCGCAATTTGACGCAGGAAGGCATTGGAGGAAATATATTACCTGAATTTTTCCTCCGAAAAAAAAACACGTAATGACATCAGAATGAGCGATCTCTCGTAAAAGGCGGCCGAGCGGAAAAGCAGCGCCAGCAACGGGAAATCGGCTGGAAATTGCAAAAATTTCAAATTCAGTTTGCGAATTCATATAAAAGCGGGCTTCCTTATCTCGCTTCCGGGATTTTCTTTTTCGTTCCAATAAGTAGTTTCCAATCTCTGGCGGGGAATCGAATATCCCATGCAGCTTTTTCTCCAAAAATTGAAACGCATATTGTGGTTGGGAATGTCGCCAAGAATTACACCAGGGTATTTAAGTATATATCTCGCTATAGTTTATTCTTGAAAACCAAAATTGTTAAGGATAGTCTCGGAAGTAAATCTTGCCATCTAGTGAGATTCAACATTCATGCTATAGCATAAGCTTCGCGAATCGCACCTTAGCAGTCGTGAAGTCATGTGTGTAAAAGTGACACGCTATACTTGGTGTAAAAAAGCACTCATGGTTATTGCTGTTTACAAACCAATTAATGAATGCATTTCAACACGTGACTCGTGGAAGGTTTACTTCTGATTCGAAAAGAAAGTGTTAGTACCCCTAGTAGGCTACATGTGCAGCATATAGATTGGTAATTTTATTTATTAAATTTTCGGTGAGTGAATATGATTAAAGTATAATTCTGTCTAAATTACAATTCTATTTAAATAAACGTATTCAAATTGTCAAGCTATTTATCGTTATTGGTAATTTATGGTTATTGGTAATTCAGTGGCATGCTATAGCTAACCATAACAAAGTTTTGACAGAGTAGTTTACTAAGTCTTAAAAAAAATTGGTGGATTGTTACCACTTTCAGGCCCCTTTTCTGGACTTTTCTAACAGTACATTAGAGCATAACCGCACTTTATTGCTGGGCGAAAAATCGATGGGCAGATAGACTTTTGTTCTTGGCACGACTTCCGGATGGGACCCACGAGCCGGACTTGTCGTGCTGCAGCAGGCATGCAGAAACTCTTTGACTTAGTGTCGGATAGTCCAAGGTTAATTACCCAAACGCGTCGTTCATCAGGATCCTTGTCCTTTTGAGGACATGCAGAATGGTCTGCCAGATGGCGAGTTCTTGGCCACCAGTGCGCGCCACTCGTGCAGAAACTTTGCAACCAGCTTCTTAACGATTAATCAAGAGTCACTAAGACGCATTAGTGTCATCGCGAGACAGACCACGCATCTCCGTGGAGACGGCCTGGCAAAGAGCACTATAGTTAAGAAAGATGGACCAATGGTCGTAAATTGCGGTGGAATGTCTGAAACGCTACTTTATTGCCGACCCACCGCAGCTGTTACTTACTTCCACTTCCAACTGTCCATTAAGATGAAGTCAAAAGAGTTGGTCTGGCTGGGCAGTGGGGGCTTCTTAACCCGTTATTGCTTCGCCATTCCAGAGTTCTGGACAATGGACTTACTGCTGGACGTGTCTGAATGCATGCTGTCAGCCAGTTTACGGCAACAGAGGCATTGTCCACTTAAGACCCTAATGGACGGTGCACTCCTAGAAGGGTAAGCAACAAAATATTGCTTGCCGAATTTAGGTTCCAAGTATAACTTAAATTGTTTAAAGCAGCCCTTGGATGGTTTGGCAGCAACCGAAGAGTGTAAAGTAACACTTACTGCATGTATACTGTTCTAAATAGCACCAGAACAGTTCCATGAATTTAGTATTCGAACTATTCCAATTAGCACACAAATGGTTAAAATAAGCACTTTGGATGTTTTAATAAATACTTGTCTGATTTTTTAATAGCTGATATGGCAAAAGATAGCCGATAATGAAGCACATTTTAAATAAAACCTACAAACTATTGCAATAGATATTTATACGAGTGAAGTATTACAAAGATTGTAGCAGCATGCGTTCTTTCCGTCTGTCTTGGTATTCGATCCTCAGGTATTCTTGTGTTCCCTATTTATTTTCGCAGCCCTCTTTCAATTGAATAAGCTTTTCATGTTCAGCTCTCTAAGTCCTTTTTATTAAAAAAAAAATACATTTTCCGAAATAAGTGAAAACAAACAAGACGAAATTGCATCAGGTGCTGGTAAGGCTTAAATTCCCTATGGGGGATTTTATCCTTTTAACTCATTCCAACTTATAAGCTAGAAAATTTTGTCTTCTAAGCTGTTCTTTTAAAACTCTAAGTTTTCGAGTTGACTTTACGGTGACCATTTTGAAAAATTTGAATTGAATTGCTAAGCCGTTTGCGAACGTCAGAGGCCAATTAACGTTTCCTTCTGAAATTCTGTTCAGTTAAGCTAAGACAGTTATATGTTCCAGAAAACATGTTCATATCTTGAATATGATTTTTCCGTAAGGATTAATGTAAAAGTGAATGTAATGGCTAATAATGTAAAAAAATTACAATGTCTGTTCAGCTACTAAACTTAGTTGGCTCTTCTTATTCGTAATTTTCTAAATTTTCTTTAAAAAGCAGTCTTTGAAAATTGCATGCATGATAGTTTTTAAATCTTAAATTAGTTTGTTTCCATAGAAATCACTTTTCGTTGTAAGTCCATTTCACAAAAAAACTTAAGCGCCATCAAAAGATTTCCATTTGTAATCCACGATGCAAGACTCTGTCAAGCGAAATATCATTAACAAATTTTAAGGAAAAATGTCACGAATAAGTACGAAATTATGTCCATATTTACGGAAGGATTATAAAAAGCAGAACTTGCAAGTGTGTCTTCGTACGTTTTGTTCATTCGGGCTTGCTTGTATTTCCTTAATAAAATCTCCAATAAACGCCGGAGCTTCTAATAAACCCTCCATAAAAACATGTTTGCCAAACAAACTGTTGGTAGTAAACGGAGGATTTACACCATATACGACAATATAAGGTCGACAATTTCCTTTCTGCACCAAATTTCTTTGATCGAATTTGCTACCGAAACGATATATAGATTAATTTTATTGCGCAGGTTAGTTTATGAGCTGTAATTAGAATGATTTTAAATTCTGCTTTGGAATTTTCTACATTGGAATTATACATGTTATTTCTGGAATTGAATGTAAGACTCCTGTTTGGAGGCATTTAAAATCATATAAAAGTCCATTTCGTTGGTTTAAGGCTTTCATGGGCATTTCATTCAACGTATAAGACGCAAGATGCTTCAATTTGATTATTACTTTTCACATTATACCTCAGGCAATTTCCCTTCGTTTCTAAATTAATAACGGTTCATCGATTTGTTTTGTGCTTTGTTTCCATTCATATCTGATCCGGATGCTTCGATGAACGTAACATCTGCTCCAATTAATTTAATGGGCCCTGCACGAGGCCATCGATATATCCGAAGTTGAAAAAGCAACCGTCGTTGAACTGCTCGCACCGTTTTTCTTCAGCGTCATCAGCAGAATTGCAGACGTCACCGCGTTCATTTGCTTACAGTAACTTTGTTCGAAAAGTTTTTGTTGTTGTCGTTATATACGTTGCTTGCCAACATCCCGAACTAAGTGTCTTGAATGGAAGTGGTGCGTTTGCCAATTGAAACCCTAAGAGCCAATTATGTTTTGAAAAATGAAAAATAGAAAGCAATGGACGGTTAAACTCTGAAATTGCTCCAAACTTAATAACGCGGAGAAGACGAACCGCCCACCTTCGAAACGTATAATTGATGCTGATATTGATCCGGCCAAGGGTCTTAAGTTTCAAAAGAATCTCTTCTCCTCCTCTTCCTCTTCCTCTTTATCCTCCTCCTCGAAATCTTTATCATTTGGAAACCAAACATAGGGCGGCGAAGACATATTTGCCGAGCTTGTTGATGCCAGTAATTGCAACAACTAAGAAGTATGCCTAAGATTATTGGCATGGATCGGTTCCAAATCTTCTGGATTTTATGGCGCTGCCATTGTTCTTTGGTCGCCACGATGCCAGTGTCTGCACGTTGAGAGCTTGGCTTTTAAAACGAGATGCCTTGAAAATCCTCAGGCGACAAGATATCCATCCAGGATCGCTAATGGAATTTTGCAATTAGTGATTCTTAAGCCCAGAATGTGAGCAATCTGGAAGAATTGAAAAAAAACAAGACGCAACTACTAATGGCAGAGAAGCTGGGATGGCGCGTTTGACATCTGTTTCAAAATCGGCATTTGACGAATCTGACGGTTGACTGAATAGGTCGTCAGGGGATCTTTGAAAGTTTAATCTTCTTAAGAAATTCCACTCGGGGCTATGAAGGTTGTGGTCGAGATTAGATATTTTTGATGGCATCTTCGTTCAATTTGTAATCACCGATACAAAATGTACATATATGAGAAAAATGAATGGCATGGGAGATGTTTTATTGATGTTTTATCTTGGAGAAGGAATTATCCGGGTGGAAAGATACCACGTATACCGGAATATGTCCATTTATATTGTAGCATTCAGTATGTCATCATAGAAATATGACAGGAAATGACTTTATATGGTAATATATGCCATATATACATGTACAACGTATTACTCAGATCATACAAGGTATATGGAAACAGTTATACATGTATTTTATATCCGAATACCCGTTTACCTGCTCAACCGCACTCTGTAAATACCATACATGCCTTTTGGACTCATCTCTTTTCCTTGAAGAATATCACCAACACACTTCTGGATGTACCTATACATCATTTTTGAATGAATAAAATTGAATACCTTTCCCTATTGTGAATGAGGCAATTGAAATTAATTTTGAAAATCGTTTGAAATACATCAGGACACTAACTTTATACATGTATCATCCAAAGGTGTTAGAAACGATCAATAAGCTTGTCAGAGTTCCATTCTGCGGTAAAAACAATAACAAATGTCGACATACAACAAGGTGTCGTAGAAGTCCTTTAATTAAAGGCAGTAATATAAAAATATCAACGAAATACTTTTATCTACGCAAAGTGTTCAATATTGTAGGCCTACTATACTTTCCTACTCAACGATGTTGAAGTATGGAAAACCATTAACCGCAAACTTATCGGAGGTTCATTTTGAAATGCGTAATTATACGTGCATTTACCGACATTTGCTCTACATTGGGATGAATGTTTTAGAATCCCTGACGAAATCACTTTCGAGAGAGTTTTGGGCATTTCAAAACATGTTGTGACATCGTCTTGTCACAAGAAATTGGAACACATGTGGCCATTTAAGTTTAGTACATTAAAGGATGTATTCACCGTTGACATCCTGAAAATCGAATACATGTAGTGGTTTCTGAATGCTGTGAATGCAACATTTCTTTAGAATTAAGAGTTCGATGTACTTCGTCGCAGTGCTTGCCCTATGTACTCTAAAAGAGATTCGGAAACATTTCACGTAAATTATGGGGCAGCTGGTCTGCCAAGTCATTTATAGAATACGTTTCTGCTTTATTTGGGAAGCTTTCAGAATTTAAAATTTTATAAAGCTCTCCATATCAACCAGAAAGCTCTTCGAATGAGTGAAAACGATCTCTGCACTTTTAAAAGGATATGTTTAAGTCGGACCTAAACACTAAATTTGTAATGCTAAAAATCGAAAATTTGATCAGTAAAATACTTTTAATGCATGTATAGTACTTAGATGGAAGTTATTTTATTCAATCGGAACTAAATTTGAACCGCATTCCATTTGAAGTTTCAGATTGAATTATTTCAACCTAGAAAGGTGACATTTGGTAGATTTCATTCGGTAGATGCGGTTTCATATCCCAAGCAGGCTATCATGATTGGGGTTTTTATGATTTCCCACAGTCACCACCCATGCGAATGCTCGGTTAGTTCCCACCCACGTGCCACGCATACAGCGAAGTATTTCGCCACTGTTGTCGGTCCCGAACCCGGGTAAACGGGAAGGGTTCGAAAGATTGGCCCTGGTGTGTGACACCAAAGGGCGTTGATCCTATGGTTGATGGTCATGATTTCAACTTATACACGTACCTTTTCATGTTTTATTTACAATGTAAAATTGTTGTATGTTGTGCGCAATCGAATATGGATGGATGCATGCATACAGTGATTCCCGCAGGAATCAGTGCACAATGTAACGCGTTTGTACCAGAATTCAGATTTCCGAGAAGTCAAATTTCGAGTCGGGAGATTTCCTCTTTAACGGTGGACACCGTCGATCGGTTTTTATTCCCAAGACTCGTTACGGATTCCCCAAACTCATCTTGGATTCTCTCGCCTTCTCGCATATTCAGTGAGAGGAGCGGCGAAGACGCCAACTGAGTTAAAATATCACTGGAATCCAATGAGTAACCACTTCTGTCAAGCTCACCACACGGCACACAACAGAGAGCACGATTCTCAAGGTTTTTTAACCATTGATCAAAATGACATTGGACGTCTGGCTGGAAGGCGATGTGTTCGACAATAAAGTTGAACGAACTCGATTTGGAGACCGAACTTCATTATTCGATGTATAGTATCGAGGCCCTTCATTTCAGTCTCGTGTCACGTTAAATTCCTGAGCCGTTTAGGAAACGGCAGATTACGGCTAATGACATCTTGTTGGTGAGAGTAGAAGACATAAAGGATAACCGTACTCGTTGCGTGGCTTATGCAGTCGTTGATTTGCTGGATCAGTAATTTTGAGGACAACAGTAAAGCAACTTTTTCTTTCTACATACTGTATTAATAAACGTACAGTATTATGGTTTATGTACACTGCACCTTCTGCGTGATTCATTAAGCCACGTGGGTAATCTTTGGTTTCTAGAACGGTTTACAAACAATTTGGAAATTTGTAAACAAGTTCCGTTCAAATGGCGTGATCGAGTTCCCCCTCATTTTTAGTTGTATCAAGAAGTTTGGACACAAATGGAAATGCACAGTTGGTTACAACGTCTCGATTTTGACTTCATGTACATACAGTACAGTATCTAAACTTAGGTTGTAATGTTTTAAAATTAATGCATTAGCGCTCGATATTTATAATGTCACCTTCAAAAAGTTCAAAAATACTAAATTTTAACAAGCTGCGGCATGCATATTTCATTCAAATGAGGATATGCATAAATTTGGAACTCAATAAAATTGTGTGGATAAAAGATATATTTAATTCTAAAAAATAGTAAAAAGTGTGCCACTTTTTTGAAAGCTTAAAAATGTGTTATATTTCTTCGTTAGTCAAAAAATATTGTGGCCATAGTTGTCCGAGTAAACATTTCCAAGTGCGACTAATTTCTGGTATGGCCTGTGCATGTCAAAACATGCATGTTGATAAAAATGTTCTTTATCTTTAAGTGGTAAGTTAATGTTTAGAATTACAGGGGAGACGCGAATTTGTGACAACCAATATTTGTATTAAACTCTACGTTTCGGCCCTGTGCCTTCTTCAGGAGCTAGCTACATTAAAAGGGAATATTAGTTAACAAATGTCTGCGTATCATTTTAAAGTCCTGTTGACCTAAAACACGTGATAGGCAGAAACAAATTTTAGTTGGAAAATGCAATTAAATGGCTAAAAATTAGTGGGTGGGGGGGGGAGACTGACAGGCTAAATTAATGACATTAATGACATTGACAGCCTCAGACATAACAAAACGTCACTACAAAACTCGTGCAATCTTTCAAAGATTGCCTCAAGAGTTACAATGTAGACACATTATTTAGTAGAGACAGGATAGTTTTTTCTGGAAGTAGAATAGCTGATAGATTTTTTTGTTATTACTCACATGTATTTTATGTTTGAAGTTTTTTAACTTTTTACTGCATGTCTTAAGTTGTCAATGTTCTTAATTTAGTTTCTCACCACCCCATCCTTCTCCATTGTTAGCCAACTAATTGCAATTTCCATCTTAAGTTAAATTTGATTCTGTCTCTCACATGTTTTAGGATTTTAAAATGGCATGCAGACATTTTCTAAGTACCGTACAGTGCCTAATAGAACACCCCCCCAAATAGTGCTCCCATGGTGTAC
>JAQGBX010006525.1:0-12378 GCA_034698745.1 Megaphyllum sjaelandicum
CAGAGTAAAAAATTTACGTTTTCCGAGTATAAATTTGCTAAACCTTCAAAATTTTCTGAATACGATTTTTTAGTTTCGAAAGTCCGAAAGGAAGGAGGAGGGGGGACCTAATTGACCGGACACGTACAATGTGGCCAGGGGGTAGGGGAATTTCAATTTTGGGAAAATTTCATGGACGTCCTTTTTGAATAGCCCTTTACTGAGGGGGGTGTTCGAGGGGCCCAAGGAAGCTTGAAGCCTTGGGGCCCTACCATGGGTTAAGACGGCCCTGCGTGCAACGGCACGCGACTTGAAATCGTGAAATCATTACTATAGCGCGCGGTATACGGCCAACAGATGGCGTAGTACAGTGGTGTCACAAAGTTGTAATTTTGTATTTTAAAAAATCATTTTTTTAACCGTCACAGTTGTGACATTTATATAATAGTTTTATGTTGGCCCTCCCTGTATTCGAACGAAACATCGTGTGAAAATTTGAAAGCAATCGGTTATTAACTTTCGGAGCTACGGGCGTTCGAACAAAATGAGATTTACATTTTTATTTATATAGAAGAAAATATGAAACAGGCTAATGAAATGCATTTTACATGTATAGCGCGTATCTCAGATTTATTTTGCGAAATTTACGAATATTGTATCTGCTTATTTATGTATTTACACCAATGACTTTTCCGGGTTTTATTTTCATTACAGTAGCCTAAACTCTGGATTATTCTTGAATTATCCCAGAATATCCCGATTATTATTATTATTATTATTATTATTATTTTATTTATTAATTCGGTATTTAAGAAAAATTGTTTATGATCATTCAAACAGTGCAGGAAAAACTGTTAAGGGATTATGGGATGAATACTGGGACTTTATTACTGTACAGAACTACAGTATACTGTGGATTATCCGGAAAAATTAATTTACCAACTTCTCCGGATAGCCTACATTATATACAGTACATGCATGTACATGTACGTTATCGGCTTTACATGTACAGTATAATTGTATCATGTCGTATTTCTGATCAATTGAGTTAGACAAGTAGTCCCTAACATGGCTAACAGTCTTACCGTATTAACCCTGTAATGCTACAATTATTTTATCGAAAATAATGGGTACAGTTGGGGTAAAGCTGTCCTAAATTAAAAAGTACAAAATAACAGATTTTAAAGTTTATATTTAAAAAAAAGCACAATACAAACGTAAATATACAGACAAAATACAACTCCTAAAAGTTAGCTTTTTTTTATAATATTAAACAAATTTTGGACGAACCTTTTTTTTCTGGAGTTCCAAGAAAATGAAGTGTATTACACATAGCGCACTTTATCCTTGATTTCTATCTCGGGATCGAGGACAGAAAAGAACGTCTTCCGATGTTCATTTGAAGCCTCACTGACATTTCATCTGGGGGGAGTTATTTTTAAATGTGACAAATAATTTCAAGGAGTTCAAGATGTAAGGTTGGTGTTTACAAACGACTTAGCATATAAGGTGCATGGCTAATTGCATGGCAAGTTTTTTTAGATAGTCCTCTTCTTATCATTGCATTATTTATCCGGAGAAGCGTGACACCTTCAATAGAATGACCAAAGTTGTAACTGCCCAGAAGTCCATAATTGAAATTATCTAAAAGCGAATGGCAATACTTTTTTGGGGCACACGTGTACCCCAACTAGCATTTCAGGGTTGGTGATAAAATACAGTAAAACCTGGAAAAGTGACCAACTTTGAATGGTGAACACTTTTTAGTGTTTTATTTTTTATAGTGTACATTTCCTGCATAAAAATTCTCTGTATAGTGACCAGTGACCGCCTGTCTATTGTGTACAGTGACTGGTGCGTGTTGTCTTTTTTGCAATTTTTACATTGCCAATGTACCTTAACAAGTGACCAGATAACGGATGAGTCACGTTAAATCTTGCTTTAACCCTTGAACATGATGATTCTGTACTTTTTTGGCTTTGTGGTTTTTTTTACTACGTGTTTCACAGTCTACATGTAAAGTGCAGTGTACATGTTCATTATTTTAATTAAATTCAGGCATTCTTTGTATAGTGATCACCTGTGTACAGTGACCAACATTGCATTTTTTGGTGGTCACTCTTAACAGGTTTTACTGTTTCAACTGCATTTCAACTGCATTTCAACTGCAGTTTCAACTGCATTGCTGCTGGCTGCTGCATGAGCGTGTGATCTCATTTTGATTGGGGAATTAACTGCAGTTGCGTAATTCTGTTGGTAGATGGCAGTAGTATACCATAGTGATGTTTATACGCTTTCAATTCATTCGAGCAGTCGACCATTACTA
This sequence comes from Megaphyllum sjaelandicum, assembly GCA_034698745.1. Classification (NCBI taxonomy): domain Eukaryota; kingdom Metazoa; phylum Arthropoda; class Diplopoda; order Julida; family Julidae; genus Megaphyllum; species Megaphyllum sjaelandicum. The sequence continues at coordinate 2,306 of JAQGBX010006525.1, forward strand.
AAATATTGAACTTGCTTCTAAAGATGTGCTGAGGTTTTCCTGCTGTTTTATTAACTGTACGATTTAACCATTAACATTGAACATCAATTAATAGCTGCGATGAAACTGTATCAGGTTATAAATTAACAAATTGTTATTTTTCTTTACGAATTTTTTTTTCATACATGTACTTGGACTACAAACACCCTCTAGCACTGTCGTGCACACGTAATGTTGCAATTACGATTAATTTAATTTACATGCATAAACATCATTGTTTGAATTAATGTATTGTCAGTTAGTTTTGCCGTATAATCATTACGAAATTAACAAGCGAGATGAATTTATTTCCAACTACCAATGAGTTTTATTATCAATTAACTTGACGTTGCGGCCAACAGACCTTCTTAAGGTTCAGGCAGCTGGTGGTGGAAAAATAAATTCATCTCTCCTTTTAATTTCGTAATATAAACCAACCATTTGAAAATCGTTGCATTAGGCCTACATCGATTATAACGTTAATGAATGTTAACATGACGTCAAGAATGTAAACCATCGATGCCAACATCTACGTTTTATAGAACTAATACATGTTTTGACTATTCAAATTGTCCATTACTGGTAGCATTCAGTACTCGTATTTCAGATAGTGAAAACAATGGCAAAAGATTATAAAATGTAATTTTATTATTCAAATAGTGAAATGCGCCGTTTTCTTAATATTTAGGTTAATGTGAAGATCACCTGATCCCCACAAACGTTTCTAGAATTAAAAATTACTAAATGAGAATGATAAATTGTGTTGTATCAAATAAGTACAACACGAAAATGTTCTGTTACTTATCGACATGGATTGTAAGGAAAATCTAAATCATCGAGAAGGGGTTTCAACCTTTTCCGAGGTCATCTTTGCAAATTTGTCTACGCTTTGTCGAGGACAAATTTGCAACATTTTCCACGTTTTCCCAAGTACCGTACAGTGCCGAATATAACACCCGGGTGTATTATTCGGAAAACGGGTGTTTCTACATAAATCGTACATAATCGTTCTCAATTTTCTTCGAAATAAGGCGGCTTCACTCTCTTGCTTCGTTTATATACAGTACATGTATGTGAAACCCTACAATTGACGCTCGCCAATTTAATGCAGAGATGGACTACTAAGATGGCGGAAATTTTGAGCATACCTGTCCTGCGATTGGTTGGCTTTTGTTCAACTGAGATGATGCATACCCATGCTTCCATTCAATTGTTTTACCAACTATCGTGTTATTTTGTACCAATTATCAGACCAAACCAGTTGTGTAATCAATAATTGACGCCACAACTTAATTAAAAATCTCGTGTACGCCCATATTTACATGTCTTACGAATCATAAGGTTTTGAAATATTTTTATTACAACTGAGAGAAAGGCAGCTACCGATATGTTCGTATCACTTACATGTATATGGATCATGTTTATATGATTAGTTAAATTAAATAAAATATGATACTGTTTCATAAATTTGATAAATATGTTATCCACCTTACATGTATAGTGGTTGAAAGATCTTCATTAGGCGTGTACCTTTAACCAGAATTCAACAAAACAACGAAATTATTTATCTTATCTTAGTCATAACTATTTGTTAGGCGCTTGTTTTGATGTTAATTCATGTCAGTTAATCTTCACCATTCTTAAGAATTTTCGTCAATAAAATAACATTAATACATGTATCCTTAATGAGCTACATGTACTGCAAACTTCAGTTTGTTTTCATTTTGCTTGTCCACTTTGATGACGTTGAGGCGCCTATGAGGCGGTTTTTTTTTTCACAGCTGCGCGATATTTTTTAAAGACTCTTAAGATAATTAAATGGACAGCGTTTAAACGAAAATTATATAATTTTTTAAAACCTTTAACGTCATAGTCCAGTCTTAGATTTGTCTAAAGATGTTTTTCGTCTAAAGATATTGGGAGCTAGGTGTTATGACTGCTCTAAGCGTATTTCACTGTGCGACTTTCGTCGTACAATACATATGTAATATTTTTTAATCTGGTTTAAGTTAGAATTGTGCTATTGCAGAATAGTAGTAGCTTTTTATTCTTAGTTATTCTGGAACTTTATATTTGTTAGATTTTATCAGAACGATGTATTTATTAGGTTTTTCTGGAACTTAGCATTTGTTAGTTTTTAACCAACGTTATATTTTTAGGTTTTTCTTAACGTAAGGTATTTGTAAGGGTGAGGTAAACTATCAGTTGAATGAAGTACTGTACTTAACGTTAAAAAATGCTTAGTCATATACTGGTATCGTTTTGGGTAATGTAAACATTAAGTTACCAATACCTGCAACCCGAGCAAATTTTCCTATGCGCCCTTCATATAACTCTTTATAGCTATGAATCTTCACATTTTGACTAAAACATGATATACATGTACTTTGTGTAATGAAATATATCTGCTGTCTTTCTAGGATGACAGCAAAGCATAAAAAACACGCTTAAATTACAAATAAAAAATACAGAAAAACCCAATGTTAATGGGCACATATTTTACTCGTGAATGGCATTTAGCAAGGTTATTCTTAATATTTCCAATTTCCTAAGAAAGCGGCATTTGTGGCTTATATGTGGTTGCATTATGTCGTATGATAAAATGATGTGGCATAATGTTTTTTACACAAGAATTCATGATTTGGATTCGACACATAATATACAAGGTACGCCACCATTCGTTTTATAACTTCCGTTCTTGCTATTTACAATTGTCTTTACAATAAAACCTGAGCTGGATTTTGAAATATATATCATAATTTAATTTAAACTATGCATTTTATTTTCATATTTCAAAATTATTTTTTATTGTGAATACATTCATGCCCAATTACCAATTATGAATTGTGAATTATGATATGCTAAAGACAAAAGATTTTCCATTGTTTCTACAAAATATGGATTTCATGATTAAATTTTTTAATATTTATTTCTGTAACATGGAATCGTTCATTACTTTCGTTACCTAAAAGATCCACAAAACATGTTTTCCCCTCTGTATTTTTGTTAAGCGAAAAAATGTAGAAGAGAGCACAACGTTATATTTACTTAAACTTAGTTTTTATTTAACTGGAATATCATTGATGCTATTGGAACGTGCTTACGAGGTTGATTAACAATTTTTAATATTTAATCGTACATTTAACCTAATCTCGTTAAACCTCATTTCTTATTGTTTTTATTGGTCTACAAATCGAAATCCGATTGAGATTACAAATTTGCTGCTGTCATGGAATCAAAAGCTGTTCCCAAAATAAACCCAGGAATGTTATTGTTTTGTCGAAATCGTAAAATGGTCATTAAAATCAAGTTTAACTTTTTCTTCCTCGATATCCTTGGCTCAGTGGTTTCAATTTTATATCCTATTGCGCCTTCGTCGTGAGGAACGTACAGTAGATATACAGTATTTAAGATCATGAATCTATGCTGTGTAGAATAATGAAGCCATACCCGGCTTCGATTGGAGAGAACTAGTATTTTCGAAATTGCAGATTTCCTCCAGTCGATGTGGATTTAAATCACATAAATTTAAATAAAATTCTCAGAATAAAAAATGTTGGCATGACTCATTTGATTATTATGATACAAGGTTTTCTTTGGACAGCACATACATGTATTTACTAATTTTAAACTCATTAGCAATGGTAATGAGATTAATTCAACTCCTTTTGTAGTTAAGTTGTTTTTAATTTATTATAGACAGGGCGAAAAACTAGTTAATTTCATGTTGTGGTGAAAACGCCAATTTTTGTTAACGTTTTACCATCTTAATCCACACAGGACCAGAAACGGTCTACTGCCTCGCCTATTTTTTAAAGTTATTTTTGAGCCAAGTTCTAAAGACTAAAGTGCACATTAATTAGCTACCCATAATGATTTAGTGATAACTTCCAAACTAAACATTAATATTCGAGTTTGGTCTAGCGTCAGGTGTTTCATCATGACAATCACGGTAATCTTAAAATCAAACATCTGGTTCCCGTTATTCGAAAGACCAGTAAGTGCACTCCGCGCATTATTCATGTCCCTGTTCGCAGCGCCAACTTTCTGAAAAGCGGCTGCTAAGGGCGAAAATGCGCATTAATCTACACCCATATATTTCCGAGCCCTTCGCTACCACCGTATAAATTCTTGCGCTGCAGTCGTATTTTTTCGGGACAGAGGGACATAAAAGGTGCCAACACGGTTACACGGAGTGTACATACAGAACATGTGCTGGTCTTTCGTATACTGTATCTTTTATAATTTGCTTTTGGCTCAACCTAACTTAAATAAGAAGTTTGGTTTGTTCTTGCGAATTTAATTAAATCTCCACTTTTAATAATCAGGGACAACTAGCAAGGTGGTCTTTCCAACATCAATTGAAACTTCAATTTACAGATGGCAAAAATGAAACCTCGCTTGCAATTTGAAATTGTCGTTATTATATACATGTACAGTACATGAATAAAGTCATTTCCTCTGTCCCCGTCAATAATTAAGTGAAGAAATTAATTACCTTTAACTTAAAGACCGTGATCACTTAGTATGCTACCGAACGAAATACTGTACATATGATTCAAGAACTCTGTTTTCTCACAAAGCATGCTGTGATTAAATGAAAGTGCATGTATATTAAGACTTTGGCTCTGCATGAATTCTTTTAATTTTGGCATTTGGGAAAAGTGTGTTTATTATTAGGGAGAATATGCAGAATGCACAATTTACCGAATACACTGTATGTTGTACTTTTGCAAGCTTACACATATGTGACTGCCCGATCAGATCACTCAGGGCGGTGTCTTTTGAATTTTTGGATCTTTAAACGACGACTGAAACCTAAAATGTCCATCTTGTGATGCAGTGTAGACTTTGAACTTAAAGTATGCAATAGTCGCGCTTCGTACATGTATGTAATTTTAGATACAGTACCACAGTATGTACGGTACACTGTATAAAAATTGTAAGATTGTAAGATTGCCTATAAAAAGACTGAAAATTCAAAAATTCAACATTTAATTTCATGAAGTTCCAAAGAATTATCATGAAAATGTAGTTTTCTTTTGTTACGATATCAAAGCGTCTACTGTATCTCTGTAGCGTGACTTCTTGAACTAGCGGAAATGTACATGTATCTTGAATTGTGGAATGTCAAGTCTGTCAATGACAGCGATAATTAAGCATCTCCAATCGAAGAGTTAAAAAAACTTGAAAGTACGTTCAATGAACTCTTTTTTTAAGTTGGAATTCAACATAAATAATTTGCTTGACGTTATGCATGTACATGTACTTTCTACTCGAGAACTCCTTTTTCGAGCTTCATAAAACCACAGGGTGATTTGGGTGGGGATTCATCATCGTGAAGTTCACATTTGTTTTTTGACACTATCTACCGTTAACTATTGGATGAAATTTACGAGCATGTACATTTTATCAGTTTGAAAAATCCGGATTGCTCTCCTTGGCTACCGGGTATTGAATTCGTAGATCTGAATGAACAAATTCCAAGGAAACGTAATGAATTCTGGACAAAATCCAACCAATGAAAGTAGTTTCCTTGAGATTAATTTCCGTCTTTATTCTGTTTCTTTTCTCACCTGTGATTTGAATAAATTGTTTTTGTGGAAACATGATAGTCACGTAGACATCATTACTTGAGGTTTTATTGTTTTCTCCCTTCAAAACTGTTACCTGACCGGCAATTAATATATAAATTTTCACTTTTCTGCAGTTATATTTTGTCCGAATAATAATTACTAATGAAGTATAAGGACTTTTTATGATTTTTAGTATCAGCCCTATGGTCATTTTAATCTTTGGTTTAAGGTTACTTGACGTCAGAAAATGTCGTTAACCTACTCAGAGTGATGGCTTCTCTGATACCAGTGAAATAGACAGTGAAAACGTCCTTTATCAGAATTCGGGTCATTGATTTTTAAAAGAAACTAGTTTCGAGCCTAGATTTTCACGTATCCCTTTTATTTCGCAATCTTTCTAATAATAGCACATTTATAACTATGGAAAACGAGTGGCACATGATCATCAACATAAAGCATTGACAGACATTAAAGAATGTAAGGCAATAAATGTGTCCATGCAATTTATTTCGCATAATGTGTGTGGGTATACGCTAATTTTTTGGGTCGACGACGTACATGCATATACAGTGTATACGTGTAAATTAAATTCCGCTAAATCAACAATCCAAAATAAATAGTACTGGGTTTACGATGATTATTGTATGCCTTCGAAGTGTCACCTAACATGAACTGTACAGTACATGCATGTCAATATGGGCAGCTGTGACCATTCATGAAATACCGCTGACCTGATGTTTACCAAATTTCATCATTTAATGCAAGTTTTGTAACCGGTCTTTAATTTACTGTATTATCGTGTCACTCACATTGTTGATCAAAGGGACAAAAGCTTAATTTTTATTAGGACTTGTACAAACATTTAATGAATCACGAACACGTTAGAGGAATTGCAAAGTTCCCTCATAAACTTTGGTTGCATCTTCGAAGCAAAATTTCTGCATTGCATTTTGTGTATATTTTTTTTTAGAAATGTCTTTAGTCATTACAGTGGAACCTCATTAAGAATGACTGGCTTTATACGTATTTCTGATAGTAAGAACTCATTTTCAAGATGGGATTTAATCAAAACTTCAGTGAAACTTTAATTGTTAATATTAAATTCATATTTTGTCTGACTTCTGATAATGCGAACAACTTTTGACGTCCGTTGAGATCGTCTTAACGAATTTCGACTGTATATGAATAATATTATTGATCAATATGGTATTATGTCAAAGTATAAATAACTTATTATAAATTGGTTTCCTTAAGAACGATGTAAAATATTACGAAATGTACAACTATGTTGTTAAACCTAGCCATAGTTAACTTTGTCTTTTTATTGTTTTTTAATTGTACGGTGGCGTTTCCCGTTATTTTCTTGCTCACACAAATAACCCTTTATACTAGCTAGTATTTTTGCATCGATGCGGTTATAAATCACTGGAAAAATTTCGGAAGTAATGAATGCTGTTTGAGCAGTTTTCAAGAAATCCTTAAGTGCTTTTAAATACAAAACCGGCTTACCCAAGAAATTGGTTACTACAGCTATACATCCCCTGCGGGTGGCAGCACTGCATACCATTTACATGTAAATGCACATGTCTAAGAGTATAAGCACGACATACAAAACAAGTGATTTTTAATGGAACAACCCTTACCGGAATTGGCATAGAATCAGCTAGTGCTTCGTTTCTAAAAAGTATGGCATGTTTTTAGAATGATCAAAGTATAATAAACAGTTCGAAATAGTATGGCAGAAATATGCGATAGTGATGTATAGGCATATTATTATAATAATACAATGTTTAGTTTAATTAAACACCGAGGTAATGACCTAATTTTAGTGACGAAAGTGAGCTAACTCGCCTATAAAATATTCATGGACATAAGATTGGCAAATTTGTTTAACTACATTCTCTTTTTATTATTGTTTATTTTTTTTCTTATTTTAAGGAAATTTTTGTAGGTTGTTTTGCCTGATCTATATTTATTTTATGTTCAAAAACTGTTTTCCAGTTTGTGTGAAAAGCCACTTTAATCGCACTTAGGTAACTACACCTTGATTACCTACATATGCTTACAGTACATAACATAGTGATAGTAACAACTTAAGTATCTGCCCCCTAGTCGAAGGATTAGTAAGCTTATATTTAATACTACTGATCAGTATGATAAGTGTATCATACTGATATCAGTATGAACAGTATTGCTACTCATCATACTGATCTGTTTGGCTATACTAATATCAGTATGGGTTCAATATCAAATTATTAAAATAAATCAATTTAATTAATAGCCTGTATACTTTTAATGCACGAAATTAATCATATCAGTAAGCACTATATCAACATCAGTAAGAGCTATACTAACATCAGTAATGCTGTACTGACATCAGTAAAATACTTTTGATATCGGTAAATATCAGTATAATTTTGAAACCTTTCTATACCAATCCTTCGGCCAGGGCCGTGGACAAGCTGTACATCATTCTTACAACAAGAAAAAAGATGTGTTCCTTCAAAAAAAAAAAAAAAAAAAAAAAACTATATAGACTATACAATGTATAGATATGTAAAATTAGGATTATTTGCTATTGTGCCGCATATGGGGCCTGTGTTTCTAATTCTAGAAATTTCCATAAAGTTTTGTAACTGCATGCATTACAATTCAGAATAACCTAACTTGATGGTATAGTTTTCAGAAAATTGACTGTCTACACGATACATACAGTGTATGATTGTTTTTCAACGTTGTCGCTTTTTGAAGCTAACGTACTCAATCGAGATAATATACAAATAGGTTTAAAGTTTGGCTATGGTTTGGGCCATGCACTATAGCCTTGAACTCCCAAGATAAGTAACATCCAATAAAACCGCATTTGCTAACTATTAAGTAGTTAAATCTTCAAATTTATGGTGTTGTCATTCTTGAAAGTTCATTGCCCCATGGGTTTCTGAACAAACTTTTACTTAACTAATTAATATACTTATATAATAATTGCTTAATACGCTTTAAATTAATATGATCAAGGGTCAACAACTTTTTCTGTTATATATCATAATGTTATACAAGAATATGTTAAATCACACATTTACAAAAAAGTTTTCGTTTGTAGGAATTTAATAAAGTTCTACCTTCATGCACACCCTTGTTTTTTTATAAAATTACTACTTTTTGATCTTTTTGCAGGCTAGAGATAGGCGCATTGTGTAATACAGACACACACGCGACAATTGTCCGATTACGTACTAGTTAGTGTTTAAGAATATCCGCTAGTGAAAAATGTCGCAGCGGTATTAGATGAAACACGGATGAATTTATTTGTAATATTAAATTTAAATGAACAACTGAGCATGCACGTTCCATAACACCAAGACATTTACTGTATAATACACTTTTTTCGTGTCCGGCTTTGACAAACCTTCAGTGTCATGTTTATAATTTACTAGTGCATGCAGCCATACTGGATTATCTAATGATAAAAACACCATAGTCTTATCATGACCCTCATTGAATTCAATAATTTATATAATAACTTGATTTCGTAATATGCTTCAACATTTATGTAATTTTATACCTCCTAACCAAATACTTCCGGATATCAAAATCGCCTCATGTTGTTAAGCCACGTTTTTATTTAATAATCTAATAATTGCGACTGGAAAACTAAACATGAAAAATTGTTCAATTCTATAATTATAGTTGCGGTTTTTTAATGAAACGAAAATCTGTTTATAGTCACAACTCATTTAGCTTGCGAATCTCATGTCTAACTATTAACTTAAAAATTTTCACTGCACATCTGAACGTTTCCAACAATTTGTATTCCCATTCGGTTGCGCTAGATAACCCAAAGGCGCGAAACAAAATTTACATACTCGACCCCAAATGAATTGAAAATTCTGACAATCTCAAAATATATGTACATGTATTTCAGTTTTGTATTTGTGAGTAAACAGCGCGAGTCTGGTAACACGGACCAGTAGATCTATGGCCCCTTGATGTCGGCCACCTTGCAGTGTTTGGTTGCTTTTCTGTAAAGTGCCTTTTAAAGGCGTGCTTAAATTAGGGGTATTCTTATTTCAGTATTAAAACACTAATGTGACTAGTTAAAGGCGGCAAACACCAGAGTGATAAACATGGGCATGAACCTGAGTATTTTTATACTGTATCTAGCTATTTCGTCACGTTTTTACCTATCTATGCATGCAAATTCATTCAAATCGGCTGGGTTTGGAAAGGATAAATGGTGTAGCTATACCAAATATGTTGTATTTGACATTCCTAGAGGTGCTATGCTTTCGTTACCATTTTATGGCCAACGTCATGTGAACATAGTTAGTTTTACTGACCAAAAAATAAACATACCCTAATTTAAGCACGCCTCAACTGGCACTTTACAGAAAAGCTACCTTAAGGTGCGCATTCGTTGGTACTTATAATTTAAGAAATTAAATTACCGACCACTAGCGCCAACTACCGGGCAAACAATTG
>JAQGBX010006526.1:0-12377 GCA_034698745.1 Megaphyllum sjaelandicum
AAGACAACACACACTGGTCACTGTACACAATAGACAGGTGGTCACTGGTCACTATACAGAGAATTTTTATAAAGGAATTGTACGCTAGAAAAACCAATACACTAAAAAGTGGTCAACATAAACAGGTGGTCACTTTTCCAGGTTTTACTGTATGTTGGTTCACATATGAAATGTGCACAATTACTTTACTAGAAAAAAATGAACTTTAAGCAGATTTTATATAATATTATTACTTCAAAACTAATGTATTGTCTTAAAATACACAGATTGTTTTTCCTTAAAACAAATCTATCCCATCTCTGTCTATATCAGAAAGTAAATCGTAATATAACACCTACTTGGATAGAATTTTAAAGACAACGTACAACTTTTTTATGCATGTATTATTTAACAAATGTGAAAAAAAATACAAATGAAGCGTCGTTGCATCTCATGCGCCATCATTCAATTACTTTCAAAGTTTGCTTAAAAATAATGGAATAAAATACCACAACGAACTTTTGAGATTGAGAAGGTTAGGAAAATAATACTCGCCAGGAGCTTCTTTCTAAATTTCTATTATTGCAGGCTAGTTTCTCCAACACAAACGTCTAAGCGAAAATATCATTTCCCTAAAGCCATTGTAATTCGCTCTACAAACTTTACTTCAAGTACCGCTGCAATCATTGCTGCGGTTACAGAAGACAAACGGTGATTAAAATCTCTCAAACTGAAGCTGATCATTTCCATGGTGACCGCTGCCTTTACAATGGCCATACGTGTAGCCTAAGTACATTCAACCCATTATTGCAAATGAACGTAAATTGAGGATGAGCAAATAATCGCATTTCCAACAATACCCTCGTATTCTATGGGATAATGTTGCCTATATAGCTCGATTTGCAATGATTACACATGAAATTTTCATACTAAAGTAAATGCACCGCGGTTTAGTACCGCACAATAAGACATATCTCAACATTCTCAATACAGAATATGCTGAAAATAGAGCAGCTCAAAAAGATGTAAACTTTGGCGTGAAATTAAAGTGTGATTGTGCTGCAATTGTGCACGGCCTTCATTTTCCCATTACAGAGACGATTAAATTAATGACCGTTTAGAGAAAATTCTCTAATCCCATAATTGCTGCTTAATGGCATCAACGCGTTAATTTTGGACTCGAGTGCTAATCAGGAATCGGCCAAAGAAGTAATGACGGGCCTGATACATTGTCTTCATTAACAAAACAGACGCGTGCACCGAGGAAACTTCCCGAAAATTGAAAAAACCTGGTTAACTTTTCCTATTGCGCCTTACAGTACATGTACAGTATGTAAGCAATAGGTAACTTGCACATGACGTCACGCAGTTGGTGGGCGTGTTGTGGGGTTCTTTGAAGGACATTTTGATATCATGAACGACTAATATCTAGTGTCCATTACCTGTCAATTGGCGGCACCCTGCAAAAGGGATAAGAGCTGTTTTCCCGTTAGTTTAAGAGGAACAATCACGTTTCATGTAAATTTGAATCTACTCGTTATACGTTGTTAATCTTGTCCATCATGTTAATGGACCTTAATGCAGAGTTATGTATGATCCTGCATACTTTCTGTCAGTGGAATGAATGAAATATCACGTAATAATGGACATGATGACGAAATCTGCATATGATCCATTATGACACTAAGATTAGAAACAAATTGAATTAAGTTTCATTGAGGATATTAGTAAGATAAAATCAATACAAGATAGTGAATAAGGTGTAACAAATATCACTACGGTGTTTCTTATTTTTTTTAAATTACACTGTATATGATCTTCTAAAAAGCATCCTTCGTGCAAACATCCAACCTGAAGCACTCAATGGGAGTAGAAAGCAGCGAGAGCAATCCTCTACCGAAACTTAAGATGCTTCCTCGTACGATCGCCTATACATGCAGTACATGTATTATCAATCCAGTTTTCAGAAGTTTTTGGGATTTAGAAAGAGCTCGCTGCGACCTCAGAAAGTCCTAAGTTTGTCCATGGAGACGAATGCACATTGGAGTGGACGAAAGACGTATCGAAGACGAATTGAAAGGATATGGGCAGGGCTAGAAACGGGACTAAAACACAAAGGCATCGATGCGAGGGCAAAAAATCGATGGCAAACTGATGACAGAATGCGGGACGAATGAAGACAGACGAGCGTGTGGCCAAAATGGAATACAGGATGGCGGTGATGAATGGGATGGTGACAAAGAGGTACACGAGATCACTTAACACGGCGAAACTGGACAAGGTGTTTACACTCAGCCAAACTGATTTCGAATGTGTGCGTTTTGATAGATTTCGAAATTATGTTCATCGTCTTGCGTGCGGGTTCACGAAAAGGGCTCCTAGCTTGCGCATAGAATGAGCAGGGTGTAAGGCAACGGAAATGAATGGCCTCTGCGCATGAGACGCCAAATTTGAAAAATTCGGTTTGCAACACGAATTTAAAACTTTGGCGACAATTTCACGCGTCAAAAGAATATCTTTTTCGATGACCCTGGTTCGGCGGAATATCATGGGGCGAGGCATGGCTTTTTAAAAAAGTCCAATGCATGCAGCTTACATGTTGTTGATTGATAACGTGTCCAGAACAGCAGATTTAGGTCTCGAATCGCCCATAAATTGGGTATGCGTCTTGAAATAAGTTTACATGCACAGGCTGACAGAAAGTCAACCTATATAGGAACTTGAACGTGTCAACTGCGAGTCAACTTGTAAGTATCAAGCAGGGAAGCATTTGGGGCAATGTTTGATTGCCTGTATCTCCCGTCTTTATTGTCCGAATTTCGTTCTGGTTGTTGTGCTAGCCCTGTTTCTCCATTGTTGTTAGCCCTCATACAGCCGTTTTTGATTTATTTGTCATCATGAAGCCTACCGAGTTTTGTTTCCTCTGATCTGTTCCATGCAACTGGTAGTGTGAATGTCCCGTGTTAATCTAAGTTGATGCAGAACTAAACACTGTTTCTTGGAAAACTTTGTTTACTTTCGATTTACGTTTCCACGGGTCATTAATCGAAGCCTGGAGACGAGGGCATATGTTTGCAAATGTAATACCACCCCATATATAGTTTTCCATTAAATCTTCCAAAAAATCCATTTTTAGCATCGTTATTTCCAAAGCAGCAAATGCTTCAGGAAGCATATACATCAAGCATGTTTGCGCACAGTGCCCAAAGGATACTGAAATATACGAGCGAATTTAAGAATGTTAACTTGGCCCAGATAAGATGCCCTCTCGTCGCTACGGGCCATTCTTACCATTTTTACTACCAGGTTCATGGAAAAGCCGAGTTAAATGCACCTCATTATTTCGCTATATCTACGCATAACACATGGGCACAAATTCCAATAAAACGAAAAGAAAACCTGGAGCCTGGGAAAATAAAATCCAATTACGCCTATTTTATTAGCCGCTTTAAACAGCTGCCGTCAACCTCGACGCAATAATAAGTGTCGTGTTTTCGAGGGGCAACCTCACAGTCTAATTTATTTTCCAACCGACACAATTTTAATTCGATTCATTAAAACAACGCGATATGCCGTCACGGATGTCCATTCCAATTCGCTTCAATATTAATTTTATTCGAGCAGCACACTTAAATTTAGACGCTGTCGATGCCACATCGTGAGAACATTCAGATGATGCATTCAGAAAAGTAATTCAAGATGGCGCCATTACACGATTTGCACTCGCCATCAAGGCCTCATCGCGGGATTTCTTGGAGATTTGGTGTTGCCATTAACGCGGAAATCAATTCGTGCGTGTTAGATTTGTGGCCGTGTCGCAACCTTTTTGAAGTTTAATTAACTTCTCCCTGATAAATCACTAATTAGCCGACAAACTTTAGTATTCATGAGGCCAACTCTTGAACAGGGAGAGATTTTTTTATGTGCAGAAAATGATAACGAAGATTGAGGCTAAACTGTTCGTGCCAGTTGTTCATCCATAAACGCCAATTTTGATAAACGTGCAGCCTGGGGCATGAAAATTAAAACGCTCATGCATGCATTTTAATTACAGACCTTAATGATTAATATTGGGAGTCATTTGTCACTCGTAATTGTGTTTACCAACTGTCTGCAATTTTTGGATAAACTTTCATATTAAATGCCTCATGGTGTAATGAAGGCAAGTCGAGTTGCGTAGCCCCTGCTAATTATTCCGGGAAATTGGTTCGCGCAGAGCGGTACAGACCTGAAGCGTCATTATACATGCAAAACGGGAAATATATTGCCCCCTTCTAAGAACTTTCTAGATGAAAGGCCAACTGTCCATTGTTTAAAAGCAACGCATGAATCTAAATACAATTTCCCATGTCCATTAACATTCTGTAATTGGCCATCTTTCCTAATATTTAAGAATACATGTAATAAAAATGTTATACGCAGTGTCATGGTTTTAAAAAGATCAGCAACGATACAGAATCACATTCTGTACGCTAGAATTTTTTTTAAACTACAGTGGGACCTCATTAAGAAGAACTGGCCTTATACGAATTTCTGATAATACGAACTAGCTCATTCCCACTTCCATTCCTAGGGTATATGGAGAAATAATATTAATTTCTTTTTGTAAAGCCGAATTCCGTCATTAAAATTTAGCGGCTAAAAAGAATGGTATAAAGTCAATGTCATGCTTTGTCTGACTTCTAACAATAGGAGTACCGACAACGGTTAAAACGAACAAGTTTTGACGTTCCTTGAGATAAGTCTTAAAGCGGTTCGACTGTACGTGCATTGTACAAAATTTTAAAATCATGTTAACTGTTTTTACAGTACAAAATACCTAATAAAAGGCATGCCCGTTTAGAAATGAAATTGACTTCTTTAATGTCTTAAATACGATGTAGTATATATATATATGCATCAGATCCTGAAAATTGAGTACATCAAAATCGAACGAAAAGCACGTGTCGTAGCCTGACTAGACCACTTATTGGATACACCAATTTCCCAGTCTTCCCCGAAAGAAAATGACAGTGAAGCCTTATCAACAATTTCAGAAGTACAAATTATCGTGCTCACACAGCGTGAAACGGCAATATTATCAGCCCATTAATTATTGGGGTGGGATGAAGACTCGACATTGACGTGACCTAAGATACGTGATTGCAACATCCGCTTTTCCAATTCAGTGATCTCAAAATAATCAAAGTGAAGCAGGTGCGCCTGGTAGCTACGAAGTAAACATCATTGCAAACGAAGGTTAAATCATCTCGTGAACCGAACATTATTGAAAATCATTTTGGCCTAAAGTTAATTTTATGCCAAAATACACGTAGGTTGCTGTTATACTAACGTAGCAAACAATGCAGCAAAACTTGCGTTATAATTCAAGGGTTTCCGTCCTTATTTTCCTTGGAAAGAAACACAATAAACCTGTTCCTTGAAAAAAATAACCAATAAAGCTGTTTTTATGAAACAAAACAGCCTTTTTATAAATTGTATCGTATGAAATTAAGGTAATCGTGAAAAAACGCATGATGCACTTGCACGTTTTTCTTAAATGTGCCGTTTTACTTAAACTTAAAAGAACTCGAAAAGGTTAGGTCTCGCATATAATGAATGCATTTTTTGTTTGGTTTCCTACACAAACTTCTTTCTTAGAAAATGCATTCTAAGCATCATCAATTCATTTTATTGGAAATGCATTTCCATTGAAATTATTTTGGATTCGAAATCGACTTTCGAAACAGAGGCCCAAAGGTAAATACATCATTGGGGCAAAAAACAAATAACTGAAAAAAAAAGCTCTTAGGTATGAAATATAAGGGTTCGCATAAATTGGCAAGTAACCTGTTCCTATAAAAAGCCTTAAGTTGCATGTTAATCTGTCACGTAAAACCGTCCCTGAAGTGCAAGTGACAAGAATGAGCGATTAATACACGAAATGACATTAGCTTCGAGAATCTCGAAGAAAATGCCGCGTGTTTTTTTCTTTCTTTCATTGTTCTATAATTTCAATGCATGGTTATAATGTACGTAACTCGTCGATGTTGACCTAGCCCATATGCGGGCATCAACTTAGGCCTACGTATAATATAAATCGCGTTGTCAGAATTGCTGTTGGTGGCCCATTTTGCTCACAACAAAAGCGCATTTGTTTCCACCAAAAAGAAGATCAATTGCTGAAGATTAAGAGTAAAAAACCCATTCCAGCTTGATGGATAATATTCCGCACATCAACTGTTTGTATTCCCCTTTCGCTTAGCGAGATTGTCTAATATGCCCCATAACGTTGCTATCGTCCATAAACTTATTGACTAAGCTATCATTTGTACCAGCTCATTAATTACCCTCCTGTCAAGCAAACGTTGATAACGCCAAAACACAACATGCTCGAGAATAGATCTGGTAACGGAAAACAGAAAAAAAACAGGCACCTCATTCCCTAAAGGTCTATATTATATCTTAAATGGCAAAGCGAACGTTAATTTTAATGGATTCCGTGCCAAATTAATATACGGGATACTAGAACGTTACAAAACGCAAAAGCAGGCAAGGTTGCTGCTTCAAGACGGCCATTTTTAGAATGTGAATAACGAGAAATGAAATGTTTTAATTTGTCAATTATAAAATCGTAAAGGAAGTCTGACTACAGTAGAACCTCGATTTTATGATCCTCTGTTTTATGACCTCATCAGCACGAGGCTCCTGCCGACCACACCGTGCGGTTTTTTTTTTGGCTGGCGCAGGCCCTCAACCTTGGGAAAATTAATTAAATACATGTAGGTACTTCCTTTGAGGCCTGCTCGTAGCAGTAATCAAGTTATTTCAACAAACAAACAAAAAAAAAACGGATTTTGCTTTGACAAAAAAATTTAAGATGGTGAACCTGAAAAAAATTCATGATTTTTTTCAAACCTGCCCAACAAAAGTGATACACATGAACATGTAATGTGATAAAATACTTTGAAAACTTAATGGACTTATTTCCTATTTTTTTTTAAATTGGTTTTCTATTGTTTTGAATGTAAACCTCAATTCTCTGAACTTTTCGATCCCAATTAAGTCATAAAATCGAGGTTTTACTGTACTTTCAGTTTGAAATTTTCCATGGTTTAAAAAATATTCAGAAATATACGCTGGACTTTTCGGACACGCCTAAAATTGCCAAGTTTCCAGATATAACTTTCCTCGTGTATGGCCGGCTTCAAGGTATATGGAAGAAGCAACGTCAACTCCAGCAACATGGAACCAAAATCGCATGATGTATTACTGCAGGCTCAGCATACGGAGAATCGAATAAAGCCCTTCTAAAATCCCATTTCACGCCAATGAGCATCACGGGCCATTTCCCATAATTGTTATGATGGGGGTTAATAAATTTTATTACCAAAACGGATATAAAACGAATTCGAAATAATAAATTTGCATGTTTCAGCCATTGTGCTTACCATAATTAATTCATTAATCCGGCAGGAGACCATAATTAGGCAATCAAATTGAAATGCGCGTGGCTAATCTTCACTTAATTAGTCACGTTAATGCTACGTACATCGACACGATAAAACTGGCGTCGGATTAGAAGAAAATGAGGTGCATCAAAATGCCCAAATTCGTGGAAACAAAATCCATGGTGGATTCGTTGCAACATTCACAATTTAATGGGCGTTTCTTCATATCAGTAAATAATTGTGATGCAATGCTGTAAATGCACGATACTTTTCTACATGTACAAATCGTACCAGCTGATTTATGACAACTACGGGTCTGAAAACATTTATAGTGGAAAATGCAGTGTTACACGTCGTACGTCTTCCTGAATTCAGAACTGGAGAGAGGATTTGGCTGCATGGCATCACGAACTCCCTGACGTTGTTGTGCCGCTAGGCTCCTCTTTTTGGTTTTCATGGAACCTAAACAAGAAGGGCCTCTTTGTAACCTCGTACAATCGCAGTTTATCGGGTTTGCACTGGCATAAGTTCCAACCGCGAACAAATTACAATAATCTTAATTTGTTCGCGGTTGGAACTTCACCAGAAATAAAGGTAGGCTACTTCAGAACAAAGAAAAAAGATGTTTTGACTTGTCACAAATACTTCACTTTTTTTGGTGCTATGGAAAACCTCCGAGAAACGGTTTCATATACCGGTAGGCTAATTGCTCGACTTAAGTGTTCCATGCAGAATACCACAAGTTTTTTTTTTTTAAAATTTGCAGTTTCCAGTTACGTTACCATGGTTTCCTTGGTGTACATGTGTACCTACGAGCGTACATATAAATTGAAACAACACAGTAATCACATGCTATAAATTTTTATTTCCAAATTTATTCTTGAAGCTTACCAGGATTCGATCCTGCAACCTATACCATTCCAGGATACCTCACGCTACCATGTACTCTGCTATCTCGACTGGCTTCAGAGAGCCACACTATATAGCTGTGCCTTTTCCTGAGTTTCCCATAAAGGGTAATCACCTTTTGAACGGTTTTTTTGTTCAAAACACCTTTTTAGGAGTTAGAAATAGCAAGCAAATACCTTTGGGTGTTACAACATACCTAATTTCACCATCATTTCTTAGAGTGTGATTAACTTCCACGGCAACTAATGCAGCTAATTACTTATCAAAATGCACCTAATAGCACATAAATGCGTGACTCGTGACAACTCATTATGCAAGAAACGAGAAAAGAAATCAAGCCTCAAAATCGTCATCACTTCCAAAAGAAATTCTAGAGTTCAGTTGTATTCCTTCGGTATCAGGAAAATGGAATTTAACGCAATCAAACAACATCTCGAATGGAATAAAAAAAGGAGTCGCTAAATATGTCAAAAACATCCGAAGCCAAAGATTTTTCTGCCAAAGAAACACAGCTCTCTGATAAATCGATGAGAATGAGGAAATCACGATACAAAACTAAAGCTTTGTTCCCCAAGTCAGGCGGACGCATATTTGCAGCGATTCCATTAGGAACGCATTGTTAAGTGCTTGTCGCTTATCATTTTTTGAGCATCGTGTTCCTGCTTCCTCGAGGTTGTTTTTTTTCTGTGGAAAAATCCTCTTTTAAAGCTTAGCCTCATTAAGGCGAACCAAAAAGAAAACCGTATTGTATTTGCATAATCGGTATTTACATGTGCACAACGGGGGAAAAAAAGGGCGAATTAAGTCGCCCGCAAAACACTAATTGCTGCTATCGCCCTTTACGCTCCAGAGTCTGGTCCTCTAAAAATAATTTGGAAGAAAAAAGCGTGCCATCATTAAATAGCTGAATTTAAAGCGGAGTATAACACTGCAAAACGGGACAAACGAGCAAAACCTTTCGTCGATATGTTGCTCGGAAGAGGTCACGGATTATACTCTGAAAAAGTGCAGGAAACTCAAAGAACGTACGCCAGATGGGAAGAACAGCTTCAGAGAAGTGCCGCTTCGCAAAGACATCTTGTGGAAATCAGCATGCGATTTGCATATTAGAGGAAGACGATTCATTTCGGAGGCAAGGGAATAACAATTACGCGGTGCGACCAAACAAAAATATACTCGAGCAAGTGCTTAAGAGATTACCTAGAATAATTAAATTAATATAGTAGTCATTTTGGAAAAATTATGCGCTGCAGCTCTAATCCTCGAGTTAATTGCGAGCGAGGAGCGGGTAGTATAGTCAAGGAGTCAACCAGAAATTGCCAAAAACACTATGCTTTTCAATCGTCTTAAGTTGATGTCGTCGCGTCGCCGAAGAAATCGTCGATAAAAATTGTACTAATAAGCAATGACACAAAATCGCTACGTAGTACAAAAGATGATATCGGAAAATCCCTTTAGGTTTCATCAGGAAGGCGTAATTAGAGGATTCCGCTGATGCATGCCAAAATAACGATGTGCAAATCAAAAGAGATTTCCTAGAATAAAGGAAGCTTCATTTAGCCGCAATATATAGTACGGTAGAAGAAGGATATGGTGCATATTCGTCAAGTTGAGGGCGAACACACCGACAAACTCAGCATTGAGCTTGCTCAAGATCAAGCAGAATGTTAATTGCAAAGACAAAACTGCACTCTGTTATCAAAGAAAGTCAAAATCAAGCGGTTGGAATCGAACTAAAACACATTTTGGAATAACAACACGCGTTCCAAGAATGAATTATTGTGTTCCGTATAAAAATATAACGCGCTCCAAAAATTGAATCAATTCTTTTGCTAAAACGCATTTTTGAAGGAAATATGGAACACAAAACAGTTGTGTTACAATATTGTTACGAACAGTGTTTTAAATTTGTTACAATTGGTGTGCCAAAAGGCTGAAAATGACTTACAGTGTTTCGAATTTAAATTTAATTGATAAAATTATTCACTTGTAAGTGAATAACTCCTAAGTTTTCACTGATAACTTAAAATTATTAGATGTAACTAGATATAACTACAGCGGAACCTCATCAAGACGAACTCGCTTTATACGAATTTACGATACTACGAACTCATTTCAAGTCCCGGTATGGAAGAATGATGTTAATTTCGTCGTTCAAAGCGAATTCCGAATTTGGATATTACACATTTTTGGCTAAAACGAATGGATAATTCCTTCGAGTTCTCAAGCATTCGCGCGCTATGTTACGTTAAAACGAACTTTCGACAATATGAGAAAAAAATGTACGTTATAACAGGTAATTCTCCGATAAAAGTTGCAGCACCTTCCCGGTGTACGTGCAGGATATATAAGTTCACCCAAACTTCGATGAACCTTTAGTCCATATAGTGTTGAAGTCACGTTTTGTCCGACTTCTGATAATTATACGAACTACGGTTTCAAGTTGTCAACGATCAAATTTAAACGTCTTTAGATACGTCTTAACGAGATTCGACTGCAGCTCATAAGTATTCACTGGTACCTAGCATTGTCTGCAGTACTATTGTCAACAGGAAGTTTGCGTTAGATTCGACGGTGTAGCATTTCATTTACTTTTCTAGGGTATAGTGTAAGGATGTTCCATGGTGCCTCCAGAGTCATCGACGGAGACAGCTTGAAAATGTCTTTAACCAAAAGTATTTGAAACGAGCGTGGCATTGTGACCTTTATCGTGCGACTTGAAAAATGCTCCATTCTGAATGTGAAAAGAGGTGACACCGATCAGTCGTCGAACGATGACATTCTTGCGAGACTTCAAACATCGAAATGGAATTTAAAGAGTGTCGAAGCGCGGGGCTGCTGCCTGCAGGAGATACGACAGACAAGCTAGCTCATATCCCTTATCCAGAAGGAAGTGCCGAGAAAATGACAGGATAAGATATGAAAACTGCAGGCGTGTAAAAAAAGCATTTCTGGACCTATTTTAACGTTGAAACAGACCCGGTATTGAATCGAAATTGAAAAAGAAAAGAGTGTCTGTCAGACTCCTCGCGTATTTCGAGATGAGGTCATGAAAGAAGATCGGCTCCTAGCTCAACTTATATTGCATTTTTTTTATCCGATATTCCAAAGACAGCTATAGAGCACGCACTTATTTGGAGATATCAATACATATAGTGATAACACGAACTTTCATAAAATGCCAAGGAGGAGAAGTTTAGCATAAATTGGAGAGACGCGTGTGATGGAATAAAAGCTTCACGTACTCGTAATGGCTGTTGAATAGCACGCAAACATAGTTTTATACGCACAGAAAAGTTCCATAAATCGCGGGAATCCGAAATTTCTCTCGGTTAAAAAGAGTATTAAGTGGCTCTCAATTACATCGCTGGTGCGCAGTCATTCGACGAGCATTAAAATATGCTATCCTTTATTAATGCCAGAGGTCTACTTTCCGCGAAGAATATTTGAAATTTATCGCAGCATTTCTTAGCTCGCCATTTTGCTATATTCTTCACGATATACCGCGCATCTTTTAATCTACGCTCGTAATTGTTGTCAGTCTTCCATCGCCTCGAGCTATTGAAAGTACTAAACCAATAA
The DNA here is from genome assembly GCA_034698745.1 of Megaphyllum sjaelandicum. NCBI lineage: Eukaryota > Metazoa > Arthropoda > Diplopoda > Julida > Julidae > Megaphyllum > Megaphyllum sjaelandicum. The sequence goes on from JAQGBX010006526.1 coordinate 11,901, forward strand.
TATACTGGAAATTTGCTGGTACGAGAAGAGGAGAAACGCTTCTTTATTAAATTCAGAAAATTGAAACTCCAGTTGCAGTTCCTATGCGCATGCACGGCGCAGCGGAAAACAAAACAAACAAAAAAAATGGAAGAAATTCTAAAACTTTCGTTCCATAATTAATGGAAATATCTCGAATGTTTTCCATTGCGTATATACATGTACATGTATTGTTTTAATTAGAACAGAAATACAGCAAAACCTGAAAAAGTGACCTGCTTATGTTGACCACTTTTTAGTGAATTGTTTTTTTCTGGTGGACATTTCCTTCATAAAAATTCTCTGAGTAGTGACCAGTGACCTCCTGTCTATTGTGTACAGTGAACAGCATGTGTTGTCTTTTTTACAAATTTTACGTTGTCAATGTACCTTATAAAGTGACCAGATAACAGATGAGTCACCTAACATCCTGCTTTAACCCTAGTGGTTCTCAAATAA